>PVKN010015004.1:0-18776 GCA_004027915.1 Capromys pilorides
CTTTTTTAAACAGTCATGAGTTCTGTAACAATTAAACCAAAAAGTACAGAGTGCGTAAGTACATTTTGTTGCTAAACATCATGGAAACTATTTGGGGCTCTTTTGTTTCAAAATAAGGATAGCAATAGCGATCAGATTAGTAAAGTATTGCTTATTTTATTTTAAATAGTTTTATATCTAAAATACCTTTAAAATGAAAAAGTTCTTTTAAAGTGGCATATCATTCATGCAATCATGATGGTAATAGATATTACTGACCCCTTTATTTATCTCACATAAAAAGTAAAAATGACAACTACATTTTTAGGGTAATTATTATGCTCTAATAACTTTTAAGCAATTCATATGCATTTTTAAGGAAATTATGAAATAGGACTAGGTCTATTTTCTTTTCTCCAATTAGCATATGAGAAAACTGAAGCATGGAATGGTTAATGTCTCCACAGAGTCCTGTAATGAGAAAATAATAGGCCTGGGCTGCCATCCAACGTGATCTGCCTAAAGGTTCACGTTCTTGATCACTCCGAGACCCATGAAGACCTCGGAATAGACAGGTGCTCAGATGCTCTCCAGACTTAAGCCTGTAACAGAAAAACAGACAGAAAAGGTTATTATATACACAGATGCAAGACCCAGAGGCAGCTCAATTCTAAAAGGGAAAAAAAAAGTCCACTTAGTAAGAGTACTTATTTTTTAAGAAATTGCCTAAAGGGATATTTTCCTGGACAAGAACTCCTCCCCTTCACAATGGGTAGAAAGTGAACCACAGGAGAGGAGGGACCATTTGTGCACCCTGCTGATCAGAAATTGGGGGAACACTTTCTCCAATATTTCAAAAGTCAAGAAATCTTAACAATTCTGGGAAATCAGAGGACACAGGAAAATTTCACTCTTAGATAGCATCAACCAGGGGTCAATGCAGAAGCCAGGGACATACAGATTCCATGAGGCACTATTTGTGGGTGTGTGGCAAATGCTTGGAATGGACTGTGGGCCCTGGTTTCCCTCCTTTACCTCTTCTCCCTGACTCACACACGAAGCAGGTTTGCTCTGCCTCAGTCTTCCATGAGAAGGAGAATTGTCACAGGCCCCCACAAGTGCCCACTCTATGGTCAAATTTGTGATCCAGAATTAAACATTTCTGGTCATAGTTTCATTATTTCAGGTATTTTATTATAAGGATAAAAAAGATTTTGATGGTGTTAATATTTTAGTATTTCTTTCCCTCACACCCTGCCCCTGCCAGAAATTTGTTAGAAGTAGAAGTTTATGCTCATGTCCTCTGAAGATATCATTTCTTCTGAAGGCATTACACATGAACAATGGTTTATATAGATGGCAAAATAGGACATCGTGTTGTGAGCAAGAAAAAGATGCTGGTGTCCTCTGAAGATATCCTTTCTTCTGAAGGCATTACACATGAACAACGGTTTATATAGATGGCAAAATAGGACATCGTGTTGTGAGCAAGAAAAAGATGGAAGACACAGCTGCGTGTCACCAAAGAAGAAGGAAAACCACAAATGCAAGTCCCTGGAGGACTACAATTAGGAGCGATAAACATTAATAATATATAAATTAGAACAAAAACAGAAGCTTTATACAATGTAGAATTAAGTTGTTATTATGAAATAACTGTGGCAAAAAATGAAGAACATTACTAAAATTTATGACATTTATCAATATTTGAAATATTTTGTGCCCAGGTCTGCTCTATAAATTCTTGGTGACAGGCAATAGTGAGCTGGGGAAGCTCATCTCAAGTAATGGCAAGGCCAGACAGAAAGCTCCACTGTGCAGCCAAGCCAACCTCCAGCCTCTAACTCCATCCTTGGGGCACACAACAGAGTTCACTGATTATTAAAGTACTGATTATTATTTTTTTTTAAAAAAAAAAATTTTTTTTTAAAAATTATTTATTTATTTATTTATTTATTTATTTGCTTGTTGTGTTTGTTTTGTTTCTTTATTTATTCATTTTGTGGCTGGCTCAGCCTGCCCTGGTGGTGGCGCTGGAGCAGCATGTGGTGCCGGGGATAGAACTGCAGTCCCTGCAGTTGCCTGAGCCCTCCTAAGCAGGCGCTTTAGACCACTGAACCATCTCGCCCGCCCTAAAGT
Organism: Capromys pilorides; assembly: GCA_004027915.1. Classification (NCBI taxonomy): domain Eukaryota; kingdom Metazoa; phylum Chordata; class Mammalia; order Rodentia; family Capromyidae; genus Capromys; species Capromys pilorides. Next base: position 2,119 of record PVKN010015004.1, read on the forward strand.
ACTGATTATTAAAGAACAAATTAATGATCTCAATTTAAACCCAAGAAGTACAGAGGAGGTATGGAAGACAGACTGACCATAAAGTTCCAAAGTCTGAATGGAGAATTATCTTCAAAATTCAGAATAGTGAAGTTGAAAAATCTATACTCTGTTAAATCATTATTTAAGTGGAAAGGAAGGAAACACTGCCAGATATGGAAGTATTTGAAGGTTTAAAACACTACAACCATAACCAAAATCTTCCCAGAACAACTCATATTAGTTCTGAGCTGATATTAGAAAGTCTGGTTTCCACATAGCAGGAAAAAAGCTGGAGCATCCTACACATGAAATTGTGAATGGAGTTGTACGTATGTTGTGTCTGTATATTGCTAGCAAACTATATTGTTGCCTTTTGGATTTTTCCCAGCTAAATGATGTTTTCTCTCACTAGTGTATGATGCCTCCTTTGCGCTGGTAGAAGAGTAAAAGAGCCCATGAGCTTGCAGCAGAGAAATGCTATTGAAGAAACTGTTTAGGCCATGTTTGGCATTGCATTAACTGGACAGTTTTAAGCAAAAGAGAGGCATGATCTGACTTTTGTCTCAGTTGATAATTCTGCTTGTCTGTTAAGGAAATACTAAAGGAGTAGGAGAGGAATTAGATGATGAGGGACACTGAAGCAATTTCTTTGAGTAGGTAAGCTATGGCAAGAGTAGGGCTCTGCCACAAGTGATGCCAACCAAATATGGTGGCTTGGGCAGTCTCAATTATTCTCCAGGGCTTGAGGGTCATCGAGGAGGGAGTTAACCTAATTTGCACTGGGCTTGGCAGCTTTCCTCAAGCTTCAGGTCTGAGGGTTCTGCTTTGCCCAGGTCTGCTCCATAAATTCTTGGTGACAGGCAATAGTGAGGTGGGGAAGCTCATCTCAAGTAATGGCAAGGCCAGAGAGAAAGCTCCACTGTGCAGCCAAGCCAACCTCCAGCCTCTAACTCCATCCTTGGGGCACACAACAGAGTTCACAGTCAAGAGGCAGAGAGGTAGTTTTTGCTTACCATGAGTCAATGCAGATGGTATTTATGTAAAGAGAGGCAATGGCTTGGGGCCAGTGAGTCTACCTGCTCCAGCAGGTGGTTTGGATGGGTCAGGATCCTGGAAGGGATGGGAGGTGGTCAAGTTGTATTTTGTAGATAAATCTGCTGAGATGTGTGAGAATGTCACATGTGAAATGAGAGTCAATGAGAAAATGAAGACGGTTTTCCTTATTCATCTGCTCCACATGCTTATGATCATCGCAATTTAGAGTAGGCTCACTTGCCTTATTTCTAAGGTTCTGGTACTTTCTCTGACTTCCACCATCTTGGTAGATCACAAGCAGAAGTCCAAAGGACTTATTTTTGTGTTGCCTGTTAGTGAGATGAAATTAACTGGAACAGGTCAGGTGATCTATACATGCCCAGCAGTAGCAGCCTCCTCTGTGCTCCTTCTCCAAATTAAGTCATTAATTTCTTCCCAGCAATGTTCCAACTGCTTCTTCAGTCCCCCAATAATTCCTCTTAAAATAATAAATAAAAACAAGAAGTAGAATGAGACTACAAATAGTTTACTCCTCCTGGTTATTCTATAGCATTGCAAAAATTAGATGTAGCCATATGCCTGGCCATTCATTTTTCCACTCTTTTCTCTCAAATATATTGAAAGTCAAATTGGACTCCAAAGACTATGTTTAAGACCCTAGGGAATGCTTACAAGGATTTTCATCATATGCGGTTAACATTTTCTGAAGTTTTGGCATTTAAATTCACAGGCTTTAGTTATTTGGAATATTTATCTGTAATAAATAGTTAATTCCCTAGTGACAGTAAGTAAATGAGGCACCACACTCTTGCACTTCTGGTGATTTATACATCAGTGTGGAGAGTACACTCTATTTGACAATGCAGAGAGTGCACACATCAAGTTTATTTTGTTGCCATGTGCACTGTTTAGTCCCGGGATACTTTGGACTGGAAAGAAGCCCTGGTGAGTGACAGGGTTACATAATTCTACCTTCTTTGTTAACTGTCTTGGGCCTCAGTGTCCTCAGCTCAGATATCTCTATGTAAAGAGGTTTGTGGGCTTCACATTGTTCATTCAGGTTTGACCCAAAGCCAAGAACTTTTACAGAAGTCTGAGTTCTGAGGCTCCTTACCAAGTAACTACCACTATCATGGAAGCAGCAACCCCTGCTCATGATTTCAGCTCCTGTTGACAGGAAATGGGGTGCTGACCCTTCTAAAAGGCAATGAAAACCATTCCCTGCAGGTGGAGTTTTCTGGCTCAAACAAGGATTAGAAATGAAATTAGCCATTGGAAATTTCATTCAGGTCAGTCCAAACATTGCGAAGTACAACACATGCAGAACTTTCCACATTGAGTAATCAAGTTCAATTTTTCTCCACGTCTCTCCTCCAGAGCACACAGCTGGTAAACCCAGTAAGGGTTTACCCTTACTGTAAAGTCACTCTCCATGTGCCCAGCTGCTGCCAGAATCTACAGAGATAGAACGTCCGGAGTGAGCTCTCATTTTCGACCTTGCATGGCTGTGACCTGGTTTGGGGTGCCAAAGTCATCCACGTGCTCTGTGAACAAAGTAGCAAATGACAGACTGAGCAGCTGTGTGGTTCAGACAATAAGGAGGCCAGAGCCAACAACAACTGCTGAGTGCACTGTAGAGCCAACTTTAAGAGAAATGGAAATGTAACAAAAATGGCACAAATGAGATGCCTAATTTGGATATTTCAGCCTCTATTATTTCCTTGCTTCCAACTTCAATTTCCCTGTAACATATCAAACCCAGTGATTGCTTTATAATAAATTTTAAACTAAGAGGCACCCATTCTGGAGCTATGCTTTTATTTTGGATGGACTCACCATTCATCCATCACTCTGACTCCCTCCACAAAAGTGATGTATAATCCACCCCAAAGCTTTCCGTACATGGTTCCCTTCCTCAGAAACACATGTCTTCCTGCAGCCCACATAAGCCCTCTTCTTGGAGGCCTGTAGATGCCCAGCAGGGCCTGGTCTCATTTACCTGGACACACTTGGCAGCACAGGGCTGAACCTTGAGGACCTCTTCAGTATGGTCCCTTTGTCTTGAGTCTGCCATCCTCTGACTTCACGTGGCTACAGAAGTTCACAGAGCTGATGTTATAACCTGTGGGCTTGTTTAATGAACCTTTAATTGAATGGGCTTCAGTGTTGGTGAAATAGAGGATATTGCTACCATGCTTATGGTATAGGCTAAGGTTAGGTTGAGGAATATCAGGGCGGGATTAGTATAAACTTGAGGTCAGTGTTTACTCTGAGCTGTGGAGCCTGTGTTTTGATGTCAATGATCCCGAAAGGAAGTGCCTCCCTGACTGTGTGTTCTATGGTTTTGTCTTTTCACCTAGACATGGCCCTGTTTGGGTACAACTGTATAGTTATTTTATTTATTTAGCTAGTTAGTTGGTAGTATCTGTTTTTATTGGTAAAAGTAGATATTAATTTTATTTCCTTTCATCAATCTTTATAAACAGGACTTTATTGTGTGAATACAAAAGAAAAGGACAGTCCCACTAGAATAGCTTCCCTTTAAGGTAACAAAAGCATGGTGAGAAAGAGAACTCTTCCTGTCTCCGTCATGCAAGAGGGGAAACTTTGCAGAAAAGACTTTTCTTATAGTCAGGGTTCTTTGATATCAAAGGCCAAGTTCACTGCTATCCACTGAGTCCTCCCAGCAGAACCACTAGCTACTGTCTGAAAAACTATAAAGTCAAAATGAGAAGAAAAAGAAAGAGAAGGGCTGGTGAGATGGTTCAGTGGTCTAAAGCATCTGCTCGGGCAAGCTTAGGCAACTGCAAGGACTGTGGTTTGATTCCTGGCACCGCATGCTGCACCAGCCCCACCCCCAGGGTAGGCTGAGTTGGCCATAATGATTAAAAAAGAGAAGAAAAAGGAAGAGAATAAGAAGAAATAGATAGAAAAGGAGAAAAAAACATAGGAATTTTATGAGGACTGATTAAAATGACATCAATTATTTGACAAAAACAGAAAGCCTTAGATAACATTTTGTTGATCCTATTGCTGTTAATGTTGACTGTGGTGTGTTGCTAGGAATTGAACCTATGGCCTCTTATGTGCTAAGCAAGTGCTGTACCACTAAGCTGGATACCTAGCCCTATGGTTTGTTTCTTTTAGAGTTCATCCAATAATCCACAGCTATTGCTCAAAAATTCTATGCAAATGTTTCTACCTGCACTAACATAGTGATGGTGTACATTAAGGTTCCTGGGGAAGAACTCACTATCCAATAATGCCAATGACAAGTGAAATTAGAAACATTTCTTGAGTTTTCTCATGTACTAAGAGGATAGTGAGCAGGATCTCTTGAAAAGTATGAATGGATTCAAAATTCTACGGAGTGGGGATCATTTTTTTGATTAACTCTTAAACTGGGAATCTTCAAAGTTAACGTTCTCAAACTATTAAGAAAAATTAAAGATCCAGTAGGACCAGCAGCTATGAAGACAGAATGATACGTACAAATTAGAGTTTCTATAGGTGTTCCTAGGATAAAGAAAGCACTGGAAAATGAAGAATGTCATGTCTAATACTTCAGAAGCAAGTCGTGAAAGCAGATCATATGCCCCATGCACTGCAAGTCACCTGTTTGCTTCCAAAACTATTCCATTCAGATGGCAATGTGTGATGATGGCCATGGTAAGCTTGATGAACTAGTTCCCTGTGTGAGATGATTTCTAGAATATCTATGAAGTTTCCATGACTAACTCACCAAGAGCATACTGGCATTGAGTCAAGGACTACTCACATATATGGCTCTAAAACATGAGTGACTTTAAAGTAGATACTTGTTTCTATATAACCTTGTATCTTAATTACTTTTCTCTTGTTGAGATAAAATACTCACTACTGAGAGTTAAAAGGGAAAAAGTGTTATTTTGTTCACAGTTTGTAGAGGTTTCAGTCCAAAATCAACTGGCTCCAAGGCCGGGTGACATTGTAGAGGAAAAATAATTCATGGTGGGCAGAAGTTAGCAAAGCAACAGGGGATAACCACAGCTCTTTCTATCCCTTACATGTTATCCAGGTTGTTTAGGACAGTAAGTGCTCATACCTTTAATCCTAGTGCCCTTGATCCCCACATTGCACCATGAATTAACTCCAGTGTCACACTCTCTAGATGAAGCCCCCTCTGAAAAGGTCCACCTATGACCACATGAGGTTTTAGTGGTCCATCTAGACACAAGCCATAACACCTTGATTAGAAAAAACAATTCATAGGCTCAAAGTAGCAAAGAAAAATTCTGGCCAGAGTATTCAGACAAATATTTACCAAGTCAGGTGATTTCCCAGGATGTCTATGAACTATTTGTAGCAAAGTTAGAATTGAATACAAAATTCTTTTAACATTACTTTCTCACAAACTGATTAGAAAAATACTGTTAAAGATGTATATTTCTTTGGTAATTCTTTTGTTTGTATATCTTGAAGATTATTATTTAGAGACAGTCACACTGAAGACAAGCTTGGATCATATTCTAACGAAAGTGGCCCCTCCATTCAATTTTCAGTTGAAAATGAATAATGCAATGCAATGGCACAACATGAACAGCCCTTTCATAACTTCATAATGGGGATGTGTAAACAAATCCAGCTGTAAATGCAGTGTCTCCCACGGGGTAGACTCCAGTGTAGACACTTGAACCTTGTGCTCAGAGTGTGAGCGTGGCACACCGACCAAATAGCTCCACCGTCACTGCCTGATCAGCATGCAGGTAACATGACTCAAATAGTGTGGCACAAAGGCATAGTAAGAAGCAGCCTCTTCCACATACATGCATAGAGGAGAAACCTGGCATTAATAATCTCAAACTCACTTCTACTAACAATCCAAAACTTTTGGTAGCCTATCACACTGAGGGCTTGAAACTTTCCAGGACTCATTTAAAGTCTTGGGGAGTCTGAATTACTTCTCAATGGCCCATTCATCCTTGGAAGTTTACTCTGTAGCCTGCGCAGTAACAACCTAAGCTGGATCTCATACATGAAAACTGACCTCTGACACCCAGTGCTTTTGCCAAGTCCCAGCAAAGGAGGCTCTTGGAATAATTTAGAGTTTGCCATAATGACAAGTTTAAGATTCAATTATTAAGTGTTGTAATTTATTTTTACTGTGTTTGTAAAATGGCTTTTGTCCAAGTGATTTTATTCCCCTTCACAGCCAAAAAGCCTAAGATAGCAACAATGATCCCCCAGCAACATGACACGGCAGAGCGCTCTCCGTTGTTTAATGCCATGTCAAACAGAAGGATTTGTACGGGACTCAGATGGAGACATTTCTCTTTTGCCTTAGTTTGGGCAAAAACTTGATTTCCTTCAGATATTTGTAGTGGATGGTAAGGACAGCAAAGTAAGAAGGCGCAGCCTGAGGCCAATGCCAAAAATTTCCCAGAAGGGTAAATCTTGTTTCCTGCCTGGCTTCACAGAATTAAGCCTGAAACAAGTCATGTTCTGTGGCTTGGATGTTGTGTTTATATCAGCTTTGGCTTCCTGGCTCATGGTTGGGAACATTGTATGAGTCTGTAACTCAGGAAGGTTTTCCTGAAGCGAGAAAGACACTATTCCTATGTCTTTATCTCCCATTCCATTTTATTTGTTCTATTAATATGAGCAAACGAGCTCTGAATGGTAAGTAGATTCATAGGAGACAGTGACATTGGCCAGGTGCAGCCTGCAGAGCCCATAATTTAGCACAGGGCTTTGGTAACTGTCATTCCCAGGAGTTGTATGAAAGATGCCTCTTCATAAAGGATTTTGTTTTGGAAAGTCATAGCAGGGCCTCGTCTGTGCACAGCACATTCTCGGTCTGCTGAGGAGAAAATCTTTTCTGTGGAGTTCAGGGTAGGCTGAGACCTTGTGGTCTCTCAGTGCCTTAAATGAAACCAAATCTTCCGGGAATTGCATTCGTTTATGGTTAGTAACTGGCGACTTCCTGTTTCGAAGCAAAATGGGCTTGAAGAGGCTTATAAAAAAGGCTCAAAAGGTTTCTTGGACATCAAATGACTCTAGTAAAACATTTTGATGAGTTAAGTGTAAATGCATCAGCAGCATACGGATTAAATTCCCTTCTAAATAAACATTAACAGAGAACATGTTTGGCAAAATGCATTTCTAGTTTTGCAAAACTGAAAACATTTTAAAAAGGAGTGTGAGATATTTGATGAACTCAGAAAGCACCCGGACTGCCCATCCCATACTGGAATATTCTCTTTAGATGTTCTGCAGATGTCAAATAAATTAGGATGCAGATATTAAAACCAAGGAAGGCTGCAGAAATGCTCAGCTGCCTGTCTTTTATGATGGCAGCATTCCTGCGCATGCTCTGGTCATGTAAGTGTGCCTGAAGGGTGCCCCAGGGCCATGTAACCCCTTCCTCACTCCCCGAAGCCAGCTGTATCCCACTTGCAGCCATGTAAGTCCTTCTGGGAGTTTCAGCTCTTACACTCTTCTTTCTGCTTGTGAGACACTTCAGTTCCCACAGGGGATTCCAACTTTGTGAAGCATCAGCAATGAGACTGTGGTGCCACCAGGCAGACCACAGCCGTGGCGTTCCTGAGCCACAGCTCCGCATTCAGAAGCCACTGCCTGTGTCAAGTCCCCATTACCACTCATTGTCTCTCTTGTCTGACATGCTCCCAAGGCAAAATTTATAAACCCTTTCAGAGGGTGGATGAGCCAAAGGGACAAGAAGAATGAAGTGGACCTGGGGCGCAACTCCTAAGTACATTTGGTGACTAAATGTGGGAAAGGAAGAGTGAGTTTAGGCAATGTGCATTGAATTCTCTTGGTCAGATCCATGCAGAAGCCACTAACAGAGAAAAAGCCTCTTTAAGCCTGGATTATATAGTTTACAGAGCTGGGAAAATCTGCCCTTTGTATCCTTTTTATAAAATGTTTGATTTATTAGTCAGTGCTCATAGGACAAATTTTATATATGTCAATACCACAGTGTTACAGTCTGTAATCACATGGAATGCATCACCATTTTGCTTTTGAACTCTACAGCAAAAAGCAGATTCTAAGAAGATTAACAGACAAATAAACAGTAAGTATTTTGCTTACATATTCAAAAGATTAAAGGTTTATGTCTAGCATCTTTGGCAAATGATATGTGATGACTCATACCATAGAAAAATTATACCCAAATTAATATACTGCTTATTAGAATATCTCTTGGGACCTCTTCTCACTTTGGATTTGCTCAGCTGCTTCACAAAAGGCAACACTGTGCCTCCTGCCATCTTTCTGCATTCACTAAAGGTTTTTTCCACTAAGGCCAGGGAAGGCTGAGTCTGTTGACCTCAAGACTCGACTTCCAATTTATTCTCCATATGGTTGCCAGAGTCTCCTTTCAAAAGGACTGCTCTTGTCATTCACCTGTTCAATAATCTTTGATGCCTACCAGGTGTCTCCAGAGTCAAGCCCAAATTCCTTAGCTTGGTGTGCAAACTCCACTGGTCTGGCCCTAATTCATCTTTCAGTTCCTGTTCCACCACCTCATAATCCAGACAGATCCCCTGCTTCCAGAGGCCACATGTTCAGATGCTTCCACGGTACTTGATTACCTTTACTTTGCATTTTTACACTTGCAAATATTTACTAAGTTGTGGAAACAGAGCTTCCCACTATAGCCTCAGCTATGTGAAGGTGGGAATCATGTCTGTTCTGTGCCTTCTCCATCTCCACTGCCTAGCACAGTGACCAGAACACATCAGGCACCCTGTGATATCTATGAACTGACAGAGCCTCCCATCTGTGTTCCCATAGTACTGGCTGCCTGTTTCTATCACAATGCTATGAGTTCCATGTTCATCCACCCCATTTTCCTGCCACTGATCTCATCTAGAGGAGAAATCAAGCTTTATTTCTTTATGTTTGACACCAGGCACGGTGTGTACAGTACCCTAAATGCTCAATACAGAGTCACTGTGTTCAAAGTTAGGGCTCTTACTGCAGTAGTGGCTGTGTGAAGTCAAGTCAGACTTTATGCAGTGTCCATGATGTGCATGGGCATGGGCATAAGGCAACCAGGCTCGCTGCTGCTATGAGAGCTGTCCTTGTTTCTGCACACATGGCAACATTCTGGGGCAGGCAAGCAAGAGGATGTGGGCTAAATGTGTGCCGCTACCTGTTTTTTTAAATACTGACTTTGGAATACTCTTTTCTCATTGTCTAGGTCTATTTCGAAGTACAGTGGCATGGAGTATCTGTAGAGACAGACCACCACCCAGGACTAAAATATTCCCTGTCTAGACTTTAGCAAAGAAAGTTTGCTGAGCATTGTTCTTGCAGACAGATATAATAGAAATTATGATAACATCTGCTACATAGAGTGGTGACGAACAATGAATGAGCTCACAAGTAAAGGACTTAGCACACCTTTTGGCACATATTAATTACCCACATATTGTTAGGTATTAACACTTTTCTAGCAGGCATTTATTTCTAGCAGTCACAAATAGAAAATATGACCAGAATTCTATATGGCTCATGATAGAAGCAGGGGCAGGAGACGCTAACCTTGGCATTGAGGGCACCAGAAACTGCCTGGGAGCCAAGGTGTTCCTAGCAATGCCACATGATGCCTACTCTTGTGGTGCATGATTGTCTCCGCTCTGCTGAAAGTGCAAAGAACTGAGTGCTCACCCACTTCTCTGATGAGGTCGAGCCCAAGGCCCTGGCACTGAGCCAGGAATGTGAATTTTAAAAAAAAAAAAAGAACTCCATGTATGCATTATGACATTACCTCTGTCCACTGTACTAGCCTCATATGTCACCAGCTACCCTGGGACAACTTAAGAAAGAAAGAATTACCAACAAGAACCCAAACTTTCAAACTGTGGAAACTCAGTGAGAAAGCATTAAAAGAAATTGATGCACCAACTAACAAAAGTGAAGAATTGATCAATGCCATTGGCAATTAGGAGAATGCTAAGCAAGACCATATTGAGGTTAGCATTTCACAAATAGAGATAACTTTGCAGCTGTATATTTTTAGTATTCTGAAGTTTGCAGGCATATGAAAGCATAAAAGAGAGGAAATTTCTTAAGCTCTTAAATTCCTTAAATTTCTCAAATTTGTGCAACTACTTTGAGAAACAGCTTCACCTCACATCTTGGTTATTCATACATTCTATTCATATATCCTGACTCAACAAGTACAATTGCAGTTACATACCCAATGGCACCTTTGTACACATTTTGGAGAAGGGGTGTGTGTGTGTGTGTGTGTGTGTGTGTGTGTGTGTGTGTGAATGTTCACAGCAGCTGTGTACTTAACTGTGAAGGCCAAGATGTGCATCGGCAGAACTGACAGTGTGGACAATGATCCTTCTCTCGAACACTCCAAACAAATGAACTCCAAGAGTACACAACAAGGTAATGCATCTAACTAAAGTAACATAAAAGGCTATCAAGCAACCAAATGCATTGGAAGAGAATATTTTAAAAAATGCAATAAAAACATCATAAGGATGAGAAGCTGGTGTGATAGCTCAGCGGTCTAAAGTGCCTGCTTAGGCAGGTGCAGGGGACTGCGGTTCTATTCCTAGCACCACATGCCACACCAGCCCTGCTGACCTGGCTCCCCCACCAAAATAAATGCATGGAGACAGTTTGGTGGCATAAGTGCCTGCCTGACAAGACAAGGTCCTGAGTTCAATCCCCAGTTTTTTTGGGAAAAAAAAAAAAACAACATAGTAAAGGAGTGATACCCACAGTTTAGTATGATCATTTGTCAGAGTGTAGGGAGCCATTTCAAAGTTCCAGATGAGATGAGTTCGATAAGGTGTTACAGTTCATTAATTCCCTTAGTCATTCAACAAATAATATTAAATATTTATAGAGTTGATGTAATAAATGATGTAAATTATTAACCTTCCATTAGGTCCAAATCATTAGGGTGAACATCAGTGCAGATGTGACTTTTGCCCTCAGCAGGTATCCTCACTTTCTCCTGGGCATGAGGCCAGACAGGTACTCCTCTCAACATTTCCTGCCAGTTTTCTTTCTACCCTTGTGATGTTAGTGTCGCTAGTCCGCAACCCCCACTTCTGCAGTTGTAACTCTAATTTCCTTGACTTCACTTTCCCCTGCAAGATAGAAAGCAGGCCATTTCTTTTGTTTTCTTCTCTATGAACAAATTAATTGTTGAAAGGGGCTGGTACAAAGCCTTCCCCAATGACCTGCTTCTCAGGATAGACAAAATGTACTTGAGTTTATTCTCAAAATATGTTCAGACTTCTCTTGAGAAACTACTGTATAGAACTAGGAACTACTCATTCAAATTCCATCAAGAGCTGGAAGCATGAACTGAAGAACCCCAAACCCAGCAGAACAGTGTCAGAAAACTGTCCCCAGATGCTACTCTAAAGCAAGATTTTTAGTTATTGTTCTTTTCACTGATGAGACAACAGGCCCAACATCCAAAGATAAAGGAGAAAAAATTTACTTAGCTCACAGTTTGTAGAGGTTTCAGCTCATAATTGGTTGGCTCCATGGAAGAGTGTCACGGCAGAAGGCATCATAGGGGAGAAGGAGTTCATGGCAGGTAGAAGGCAAAAAACTAGCGAAATGGCAAGCAGTAAGCAAGTCATGACCCTTCGATTCCATTCAGGCCCTACCTTGGGCCAGGTAGCCCTGATGCCGAGGAAGAGCCTTCTCATGATCCGCTCCCAGAACTGTGCCAAACCATCCCAGCATCACACACTTAATTTCAGATCACACACTTTAGATCAGTCACTATGAATACATGAGGCTTTGGGATAGTGGGGAGACATCTAGACACAAACTATAGTAGTACCTCAGGGCTGCTGTGAAGACTTCTAATCAGTAGGAGCCTTTGTTTGTCTACTTTTAAGCTGCCGGCACTAAGTCAGACCAGAGGGGATCAGAAACTCACTATGGAGCTAACAGCGGATGGTCCTGCGAAACCTCTGACTGGACAATGAGTTTATCTATTAGGAAAGGGAAAATCAATCCCAAAAGGAAGAGTCATAGATTATCAGCCCAGGCCAAGCAAGAAATAGTGTATTTGTTTTGTGGGTGCTTTTCTTCTCTGTAAATATGTTCAGAGGCCAAGTGCTTTGTACATGTTTTATAAACTGGAGCTATAAACATAGAGATTCTCTTCCAAAAATGGATCTTTAGGGCTTCCCTGGGAACTTTATTCTAAATTCTGAACCTGGTGTTAATGAAAATGTTACGCTTCTAATATTTAGACAGTTAATCCCCACATCAAACAAAAGATGGGTTGAAAAGGTCCTGAGATATCCTAGCATGATACAAAGACCATTTCTACATCTTGGAGAATGATCCACTTGGAGGGCAGCCTTCATCATGGAGTCAAAGAAACTGATGAACTCATATGTGTTTTGCAGACAGGGACAGATGGCACTTCACTGAGCATTCTCCCTCAGTCACGTGTTCTGAGATGACGGGTCATGTCAGCCAGTACTTTAGTTTTCAGTCATTACTTTGTGATGCTGTTTTCCTGGGCATAGGTTGTTTTTAAGAGTTCTTTTTATAGAACCCAGGTGTCATGGTCACTTTCCTTATTCCTGGAACAAAATACTCCATAGCTGTAGCATAAAGGAGAGGCTGATGTTGGCTCAGGCGGCAGTTGGTGGTCAGCTGTTCCAAGGCAGGGCAGCTTGGCAGAGGGCATGGTGGGGCAGAGCTGCTCATAGCACAGTGAACGGGAAGTTGGGAGGGAAATGAGGAGCTGGGAAGGGAGATAAGGCCTTCCAGGTCATGCCCACAATAGACAAGCCCTTTGAGCTAATCCTACCTGCTAAGAGTTAAGCACCTCCATAATCTAATTACCTTTCAGCATTCTCATCTATTATTGTTTCCATCATGACGATTTGGGGAAAGTCAGCAAAAGTATGTTAACACCAGCCAATCAAAGAAATGTCTGTATGTGGAATGTACAGGTTTCCTACAAGTAAGGTGATTGTTTCCCTACCAATTTGTAAAGGCCTGGATGTTCTAGACCATGACTTTCAGAGCATGTGCTCTCAGGTCAAGGGATTACAAATCTGTACTATCTTGTTTCTAAATGATATTGTGCAGCTAGTCAAGAGAACTGAATCACTTAAACCATCCTGGGAGAATATTGAATTGGAAGAAAGTGTTAGCACGCACTGTTAACACAGTGTACTTGAGTGCTCAAACTTAGCTCTCCTCTGCCCACCTTCTTTCCAGAAGATGTAGGACAAGGACTCTGCAGCCTGTTACGTCAACACTTTCCTGCTTATGGATGCCCTGGGGTGCCAGGGTGGGTCATGTTTAGTGAAAATGTTTCATATTTTATTCACTCATCAGGTAATTTGTCATCACAAGTGCATGGTGGGGAGCTTACAAGAACAGGCACAGCACTGGGATCATCAGAGGCCTTACCATGCAGTTGGCATCCAAGTCTAGGAATTGCCCCAACTGGAAATCAACTACCTGCTTCTCCACTCTCATTCCTCACTGCAGAACTGGCTGCTCCCACTTTTCTGAATGCACTGCCAGGTTCAGTTTCCTCCTTCTCCTCTGCTGTCCTCTTCTTTGACTTTCCTCCACCCAGCGATCCCCTACCCAGTGCCCTTGGCCTCCTTAAGTCTCCCATCCTATATCAGCCAGATTCCAGAGGACCCACCTTTTGGTCTTTCCCACTTCACCATCCACCCTTTGACTTTCACCTCCATAAACACACAGGCAGAGCAGGCTACATACCCTTCTGATGTCACCTACCTTTCCCAGTGCCGACTCCAGCAACCCAGTAGCAGTACTTGGTTTTCCAAAACCTAGACCATTGACTGCTTTTCAGATGGAAACCACAAGTACTATACTTTCCTAAGGCTGTTTTCTATCCTTGGAGAAAATGACTGTTCACTGCCTGTCTCTGTTCATGCAAGTCCCAGGTATGGATAAAAATAAATTTCAGCACCACTGGTTTCTTTTTCACAATCTACCTTCCTTTATTAGTATAGGTTTGCAGTACACAGAGGTCACATTCTTCTTAGTGAGTAGGTTCATAAACATAATAGAGCGTGATGCTTTCTTAATCCTCCTCACTTTCTCACCCACTTCCATTCATCTCTAAATCCCCTTTTCCCATGTTCACTCTTACTGCTATTACTAATTTTTAAATTCATCGTACATGGAAGCGACACATCTAACATTGTTTTGCTTTTCCCCTCTGCTGCCCTGGCTCTCAATCTCCTGGATCTTTTTCCATTTTCAAAAGAGCTATCTCCTTGTTACTTTTTATCAGTCCTTTATTTTGTTTTTTATCTGTACTTTGGTTTATACTCATATGGTATTGAAGCTAGTGTGTCTAATTCATTTCACTTAAAATTCTGTGTCCCAAGATATCAATTTTTCTGTTAATGACTTGAGTCTATCCTTTCTTATAGCTGAATAGCATTCCATTATGTATAGACAGTATATTCTTTCATTCATTTGTTGTTTGATGGGGACACAGCTGCTTCTAGGATTTAGTTATTTTGTTTTTTGGGGGGGAAGGGGAAAGAGTCTACAGGCTGTTCAGGGCTCACTACTGGATCTGAGTCCTAATAATCCACCTGTTTACAGCCTCCCAAGGTCTGGGATTACAGGTGTGAACCGTAAAACCCAGTCTCAGTTGCCATCACACCCAGTCTAAGATTTAGCTATTATGAAGTTTGCTGCTAAAACATGGGCGCACATGGGCTGCTGTATGATGGTGTCTCTAGCTCTTTGGGAGGACACCTAGAAGGGGACCAGGTGGGTCCAGTGGAATTTCTAAATTTAGTTCTTTGAAGTCTCTAAACTGATTCTCATAATGGTTAGAAGCCTCCTGTATCCTACTGCCAGGAGCAACTTTGCTTTCCTTCAGCTGCCCAAAGTGTGAAAAGCCTTTGTTAGCTGTTCAGCTACTCTCTATCTGTGACCATCAGTGATTGTGTCCCTTGAGCAAACAGTGTTAGGTTGGTAACTAAAATGACACCTAAGATATCAACCGCGAAAGGCTGTGACTGTGGTGTCTCCTTCCAGTCTTCACTCTGCGCCAACTGTCTGTTTCTCATTTTTGCCCTGTGGAGATTGCTCACTTCCTCCCCAGAGAGATTCTAACTGAAGCCCTTCTCACCCATGTTTCCAAGCCACCCCTGAACATATGTTATGATGTACTTTGCCATCATGTCTGCTATTTATTATTTATACACTTAAATGTGGAGATGGCAAGGCAGAGGATGAATCTTGTCTCTGTTGTTGCTATACAGATTTTACAATTACTTTGTGTAGATATCTAGTAAATAAGCTTTAACAAAATACAAAATATTTGAAAAGGCAACGATTTATTCACATTGATGGTGTAATGTTTTCTATAATGATTTTTTTTTCAGTTTTTCAACAATTAAAGATTTTAAAGAATAAATATCTTCTTGAAAATATCCAGTGATGAGCTGATATGTGTATTTATCAAGAAAAAAAGATCATGGGCTGGCCAGATAACTCCACGGACTAAAGTGCCTGCTTTGACAGTCGCAGTGACCAGGGTTTGATCCCTAGCATGCTGTGCCAGCCCCACCTCTGGGGTGTGCTGAGACAGCAACTGAGATTGGGCATTGTAGCACGGATCTATAAGACCAGCGCTAGCAGGCTGAAAACAGGAGGATCTTTGAGTGTGACCTGTGTAGTGAGATACTGTAGACCCTGCAGTAAATATATTAAAAAAAAAAAAAAAATCACCTTCTGCAAGACTGCACTCTGATTCACAGAAATCATTCAGATTATTTTGCTTTGTCTTTAATAATCACAGTTTCATCATTGCTCATTTTGGAGCCCAATATTTCAACACAGGGACCCATAACGCAAGCTGAATCCAAACCACACCAGAAAAGAAGTCTAACAATTTCCGCAGCTCTAAGAATTCATTTCAAAACCAACATATGCAGCTGAAGATATGATCTCAGCACCAACTTGTCCCTGGAAGTTCTCTGAATTAATTATGGGTGTAATGTGATGTCCATTAAAGGACCAGTGATAAAAGTATGCACACCTTAAGCTCTTACATGCAAATAGAAATTTATAAACATACGTACATGTTTATAATAATGTATTTCCTTTAAAAGCACATAAATACATGAGTATGAAATAGTTTACACATTTTATTTAAAATTTTAAACTAAAATTTTATTTCGTTTTTCAGTGGCCAGCTCATCCCACCCCGGGGGCAGGGCTGGAGCAGCATGTGGTGTCAGGGATCCAACCCCAGATCCTGTGCATTTGCCTAAGCTTGTCTAAGCAGACTGTTCAGACCACTGAGCTGTGTTGCCAGCCTCTAGAATATTTTCTGCTTTACAGTATCTTATGCAACATAATATATGAAATATATAATAAATATAATAATATATTACTAATGTATATAAATATATATGTCAATGTAATATATTTATATAAAATTATTTTAATGTATCAATTATATATTATACACAATTTGTGTAAACATAATAAAATATATCATAATTTATAAACAGTTACAAAAATATAATTGATGATCATATTATTATAGATGTGATACATACGTGTATAACTCCATGCGC
>PVKN010015005.1:0-18776 GCA_004027915.1 Capromys pilorides
GTACTATATGCAATCTTGCTTGTTACTGTTTTCCTGTCTTTGTTTTTGCTATTTTTACTCTTTAAAATAAAAGCTAATAAAAAAGATTAAAAAAATGAATCAGTATTAAGTCTATCAACATTGTATTACATTAGAACCATAACATTTTGCCCCTGGGACCCCCAGGACTCATACACATCACTTTATTAAAAAGGCATTAATCTATCTACAAGAGCTGTCAAAGTCCTAACAGTTTCAGCATTGTGGAAAGTCCAGGTCCCAAATTAAACATTTTTCAACATTCAGTGGTATAAAAACAACAACAAAATAGTACCATTCCAAAAGGTACAAATAACAGGATACAAAGCACTGAGACAAAAGCAAGTCCCAAATCACACAGGGTAAGCATCAAGTCCTGTAGTTCCACATTTAATGTCCAAGGAAATCTGTGGCAAATTGTGAGCTCTGCATGGCTCCCCCTCTGTGGCATTTATGCTGGTTATAGCTCCCATGGCGTTACTCTGGTGCTGGCTTTGCTCCCTCCTTGCAGCTTTCCTCAAACAATCCACATTCCTGGCTTTTCCAAACTTTTGAGATTTCTACTGAACAGGATTCTCACTCACAGTTTTACACACTTTCCTCCCTGGGGCATTCTGCCTAGCCTCCCAGACCTTCGGAAATCTAGGTGGAAGCCTTCTTAACCTCAGATCTCCTGCATTTTGCATGTGCCTAAAAAAAATGCCACATGGATGATGTCAAGATCTGCTGTCAGCTGGAGCAGTGGCCAGGTTTTCTTTTATCTTGGTTGTAGTGGTTGAGTGCCTTGATTGCTGAGCACTCTGACCCTGATTCTTCATTCTTCCACCATTCTGGAACCTTGTGTGGCCACTGCCTCCATTCTGGAACATGGAACTCTATGGCTTTTTCCTCAAAGCAAAGTCCCTCACCCTTGCAGTTCTGAGGTTGCAAAGGGTGAGGACTTGCCACTTCCTGTGATGCCTTCAGGACTCTTTTCTTACCTCCTGTTCCTCCTGAGAAATGGAAATCTTAGCTCTGTCTTTATAGTCCACAACTTCCTGGCGCTTTCTTTATGGACAAACTCACATTTTAAATCAGCCTGATGTGCTCTTTGCTCCCAATTCTCAACATAAATCTTACTAAATGCCCCATCCATAGTTATGCCATTGCCTCAATGTTTGACTGCCCTGAAATTTCTTTTGCCAGATTAACCACTCCACCATGCTTAATTTCAGTCTCAGGCAAAGTCTCTGGACATGGGCAAAATTCAGACAAACTTTCTGCCAAGGCATACCACACATCATCTGGAGCCCAACAACCAATATAGTCCTTCTTTCGAACAGAACCTCTCAGCCTGGTCTTTACAGACAGGATTTTTTTTTTTTTGGCACAGAGTCTTGCCGCAGAGCTCAGACTCATAACGATCCTCCTGTCTCAGCCTCCTCAGTGCTGGGATTACAGATGTGTGCTACCATGCCTGGTTTTGGTGGCCAGCTTGGTGCAAGACTGGCATGGTATGCAGTACTGGGGGTCAAATCTGAGTCCTTGCACTTGCCAGGCAAACACTTAGGCCACCGAGCTATCTCTCCAGCCCCATATAGGCAGGATTTCTATCAGCCTTCTGGTCTTCTGAGCTCTGACCAGAATCTCATATATAGAAGAGCCAAAAGTGTTCCACTGCTTTTCTTTCAGGCAACATGTTGAACCTTTCCTATCTCTTCCCATAAACCATTCACAAAGGCTCCTAATCGACATGGTCAGGTCTGTAGTCACAGCAACAACCTCATTCTCTGGTACTAGGAACTGCTACCTTGCATAAGGTGATCTTCAGAGTACAATCCCTTTTTCAAATTGGTTGCATTAAATGTTTTATTTACTGCAACAAGAGTGACAGTTGCTTTGTATTTTCACCAGTGTTAGGTATTTTCTGTCTCTTATTCTGGTCATTCAGTTGTTGTTATTTTATTATCTTTTATTTTGATCCAACTGTTGGGATATGTTCTTGAATTTCCTGGGCCAGGTTTTTTTTTTTTTTTTTCCTGCACTGGCATCTATTCCTAGTCTGGGTAGACAGCTAAGACTAGATGCCAGTCCAGAAAAAATTGTGTCTTAAAGCTTTCTCTTGTTTTCTCTCCTTCTAAAAGACAAGATACTTCAAAATTTAAGCATAATGTTATTCTAGCCTCTAAATAAATCAGCAGTGAGACACCATAACCACATCCTAACTCTGTGTCTGTAAAGATTGCGTTGTACAAGCTAGTATTCTGCAACTTCTGTAAAACCTATAGGCTAAAAGCAAAAATACCTAACCTTAAAACAACCTGTGTGCCTTATTACCTGAGATTCCAGTACGAGATCAAGATTATTCCATCACATATTCACAGTTGTCCCTAGGAGCAGCAGAATGAGTGAAGTCATGGAGGTGCATGTTTATATATAAAATGCTCCCTTCCTAGTCTCATGTGTTTGGTGATCCACTGGGTCATATGAGCACTGTGATCATTAGTAGATTCATTCATTCACCAGATCAGTGAATGATCAGGAGATGGGGCTTGGTTGCATGTAGACCACTAAGAATGTGATTTGGAAGCCTCAAGCTCCTTCTTCTCCTAACTGCCTTGGAAGAGTAGCTTTGTTTCGGTATCTGTAATCTCCATGAGTCTTATAGACCTGAGAGCACTTGATTAATCCATATGTGAAAACTAGGGAATAATAGAAATAGGTATTTCATCAGTTAGTAAATAGGATGCCCTAACTGTAAGACCCCTCAATGTCATTATTATCCTTATGCCACATCATATTTTCCCGTTTGTTTCCCATGCAATGCTTACATTTTCTGAAGTCACAAACAACACTGTTTTCTACCATAGCATTATGCTGTGTTGTCTGTGGTTGAACGGAGCTGCATTTGTGAGACCACTCAGTGCACACTTATGGAAGCAAGCACAAATACAAGGTGGAATAAGCAGTCATTGAAAGTTGGTTAAGGTTTAGGCAAGTAGAGTGAGCAAACAACAGGCTTTTCAGGCAGAGAGAGTATACCAGGTTCATACCAATGTTTACTTTCATTATTATACTTTCATTTGTATTTTTAAAACATTTCACATGATTCTCCATTCCTTCTTCTAGAAAATCATGTAAGATTATGGGACTCAATGAGACAAAGCAAGTATTAAAGAACACAGTCAATTTTGAAAGTGAAATTAAATATTCTGTAAATCAGAAATTAAATAAAAAAGAAATAAGTGGGAATGGGACTGGAAGCCCTTAGACATCTACCTCTGGGATTCAGTCTATAGTTAAGGACCAAGAAGGACTAGAATCTAGGATGGGCCAAGAATTTAGTGCCTACAGTTTATCAGGGAGTAAGAATGACACATGTTAAATAGAAGTCTGAAGTTGGGGTCATCGCTGGAAGCCAATGGCAAGTTTCCTGGTCACATACAAAGGTTGTTGCCCACCATCTGGGCTACAACTGCTGCCTTGGCAGGAAAATAAAGCATTCACTTTGCAATAATAGGTGAACTAAATTACTTGATGGTAGTTTAGTAGCTTACGATGTTGCACCCCAAACACTCCCAGTGTTACCTTGGAGCAGGAACATAAACCCCTGTTAAAGATTTTGATGGACTGTAGTGTTGCTGGGGGCTCAGTAGAGGTGACATCTATGCCTTCATAGAAGGAGACACAAGGGATAGCATGGGGAGAGGAAAGGCCCAAAGAATGTGAGGTATGCATCAAACTTCCAAAGCACAAAGGAATTCGGTGCCAAGTAAATACAAAAAAGAATGCAATAACAAGAATGAAAGGGAGAAAAAGAAGAAAGGAAAGAATTACAAACATTCTCACAAGTGAGCATAAATATAAAAATGAATGGGATATTATCAAATTGCATAACCATGTAGTTTCAAAAATCACTAGCAAGTAGAATATGTAAGAAATGCGATGATGTTCTACAGTTGGAAAATCTGAATGTAATCTATCACATAAATAAAGGAACAGTCATATCGTGTTAATGGAGAAAAACATTTGATGAATGTAAACACAGTCGTAAAATAAATTTGTAAACAAGGGGTGGAAAGAATCTTTCTTAACTGCATAGAAGTTATTTAACCAAATGCATACAGCAAGCATAAATAAATGCTTATTAAAGGGAAAATTGAGTTGTTGAACATTCTGGTTGCTGAACATGAACTGAAGGCCTAAGGCAGTCAAACAAATAAACAAACAAAAAAATCAAAATCAGAGACCAAGGAAGTAGAAAGGAGGATACAAAATTATCCTTGTCTTCAGAGTATATGATGGTAAAAAATAGTTGAATGATCTATGAAAATGCTAGTAAAATCAATGATTTTGGGGGATGCTGGATTAAAAATCAAATATGAAGACTAACTGTGGACTGACAGAAAATGAAAGGTATATATGGCTTGACAGGATTTATAGTAACTTTTTAAAAATTGTGAAGCAATGATGGGTATTACTCATTGGTA
Organism: Capromys pilorides; assembly: GCA_004027915.1. Lineage (NCBI taxonomy): Eukaryota > Metazoa > Chordata > Mammalia > Rodentia > Capromyidae > Capromys > Capromys pilorides. The sequence goes on from PVKN010015005.1 coordinate 4,488, forward strand.
GAGGATTATATGGATTAAGACATGGGACTGTGGTTTTCATTGGAGAATGAGGAGTAGAGTATCATCCAGAAAAGAGGCATGTGGAGATTGGATTATGTATATTTTTAATCATTTGATTCCTTAAAATCTTTACTAACCCAAGCCAAACATTGAAAAATGTGTGGGTAATAAGTATAGGAGCACTCATTCTGTTATTTTCTTTTTTTATGAAATATTTTACAGCCATTTTTTTGTTGTTGTTGGTTATTTGTTTCCAGAAACTAGTGATATACCTCCCATATCCCTTTTTAGACAGGTTCTATTAAGTTGCTAAATTGTGAGATTGGTTTCAAACTTGGGATCCTCCTGCTTCAGCTTCCCAGAGTGCCTGGATTACATGCATGTGTCACTATGCTGGGCTACAGCACTTTGTGTTTAAATGGAGGCATTCATTCAACAAGGGTCTGTCCTTGTGTCCATCTAGTCAGGCTTCCTAATTGAATCACAGCCCTTACTCATTGTTCCTGTTTTCTGTTAAAGAATGATAGCAGAAAAATGATAGAGGTAGAAAGGCAATGATGTTCTACAATTGGAAAATCTGAATCTCCATTCGTATATAGGTTTCAAGTTCCTGAAGTGAGTCCAGCCCTGTACTTCCCCATAATCCTGCTGGCATCCATGCTAATGGGTCAGAGCTCTTTCACCTGAGTACCTCCACTTATTTGTTGGCCAGTGGCCTAGTGAGAGTGGAAGACAAAAATAATGTGGATTTCTTTCCTTACCATCCCTAGGGATTGCCAAAGTGGAAGGTGGAGCTAAAGCATTTATTATTATCTGTCTCTTCCACCATTGGGTCCTAAACACACTGACCTGGTCAGCAGAAATTGAAAATCCCAGAAAAAACAGAGAGACGAGAGCTGCTCTGATTCTTGTTAGCTCTCCATTTCTTATGTAAGTCTCCAGTTCTAGCCAGTGTAAATTCTGTCTTAGTTACTCTTCTCTTGTTGCTGGGACAAATACCCGACACTCAAATGGAGTAAGGAAAGGTTTATTTAGCTCACAGTTGCTGGAGGTTTCAGTCCATACTCAGCTGGCTCTAAGGCAGAGAGGCACAGGACAGAGAACAACCTTTGATGGCGGCAGCTAAGAGCAAAAGAGTGTAGGGAAAGAGGTAGCTCAAGCAGCTAACTTCTCTTCCTTTCTTACATTGAAATGCAAATCACCTGCCCCAGGGGAGGTGCAGCACCCATTTCCACAATAATCAATTACAAATTCCAGAAGCTGCGCCATGACTTGCATGAGGCTTTGCAAGGACACCTATGCACAAACCATAATAAGGTCCAATCCAATTTTGTTTCCTACTTGTGGATTTTACCAAATATCTACATTGTCAGAATGCTTTCCTCTCCCTCCCTTTCATTTGTGCTCCTTGTAGTTTATAAAACTTATTTAGGAAACATATAATGATAGAATCTTTGAGTCAATCAATAACCAGTACTAAAACAGAAACTTTTTTCACAGAAAAGAAGATAAGAAATAGCTCCTGGAAACTTAGGAAATTGTTCTGGATCTTTGTTAATCCTCAAATAGTTTTTTAAAAACTAATTTTTAAGTCGGGGAAAAATCAACTTATAAAATATTCCCAGTCATGCTTCAAACTGTTCTTCCCACTTTCTACCCCCACTGGCATCTAAAGAGGAAAGACCAGTGTTAGGCAAGTGATGGTTTGTATGAGTTTACAAGGGGTCATTGTTGTGTTTTTCAGGAATGTGAAAACTATTTGCTAAACACTCACATTCTTAAAAATTAAATTATATAAACTTATATAACTCATTGAAAACAAAGGAAATAAATTCTCAAAACTCACCATGTCCTAAATATTTTGCTTTACTTTATGGTTACTTGCTATTTATGTTTTTAGGTGATTTCCATGTTTTATTTGTATGTTGGTAGATCTGAAGCTGTGGTGTCACACACCTTCCCAGTATGGCTTTCAGTGGCACCCTGGTAGTCAGAAATGGCTGTAGTGTAACAGACACACCACAAATTAACACACACTACAAGTCCAGGTCTGGTTTATTATTTTGTTCATTGTCTTAATTTAAGAAGTGACAGATAAAATACTAATAATGCAGATTCAACAAATAGAATGATTCTGACTGTAGTTGTCGCATTAGAAATATCATAGACGTTTCAGGAACTATGCAACTGTTTTTAAGATCTATTCTTCAATTTAGCAAAGTGACTACTTACAAAGACCACATTTATGACATGTTTTGTTTTACTTATCTCTTACTCATGTACATAAATAGAAATATCCACCACATTTGTGTGCAAGCTATTTTCACTGTCAAGTATAGCAAAAATAATGAAAATATTGTGAGTCAGCTCCTGCTTAGAATTAATTTATAATGAAGATTATGACATATTTTATTATTATTTGTGTATTGTGTGCTACACATTGATTGTAAGACTTAACATTTACATATATAAACATACACACCAACATATGCACACACATTTTGGTAGCTTTTTCAAAGTTGGCTGGAAAGGTTGTGCTGAAGCTAAATCATAGGAAATGGAGTGGTTGTAAATGATAGATAGACCTGTCATTTAGTAATTGTGGAGCAGTGGATATGATTAGGAGGGAAGGGGTACACAAGAAAGAGACCAGTAAAGATGGGATTATTTTATATACAACAGTGGGGAGGAGTTTTTAACAGTTACCAATGAGAAACTTGGATAAAGATCTTAAGAATACTTTGTTGAGGAATGTAATCTGACTTGTTTTTGAAGGCCCTTAGTGTAAATTCACAATGTTTGCATCTTTTTTAGATGTTGTTGTTTCTTTTGAGTGTATGTCTGAACTTAGATGGCCCATTAAGCAGTGATTTTCAAGCTACACCAGCATTTTAAATATAAAGTTATAACTTGTGATTAATATGGGTTTACTGTCAACTAGTGCCAGGGTTGCTTTTGTTGCTGTGTGGCTAGATCAGTCAAAAAGCATATCCATATGTTGAGAAAAAACAATGCAACTCTAGTATTAATTACTGTCATATCACCAGTAGTTTTTCTATATTTTTTCCCATGGATTCATCAGCACAACCAACATTTGAGGCATTCACAAGCTGTTTACTGTTACATTTTGTATATTAGAAATGGACCAAGAGAGATGGTCCGACATACTCTGAAGCACATAGCTGATCAAGTTTGGTCCAATTAAAATCCAGGCAATCTAGCCCTTTAGATCACACTGCTAGTCCTGTCTACAGTGGAACAAGACTGTCAAGCATTAGCATGGTCCTGTTAAATTAGTCTGTTTCTAAAGGGCACTAGTATCAATCTAAAGACAGGTCTCTGTCAGACTTTCTCTGTTAGAAAATAGCCTGTATTTGATTTTGTTGATGTATTTAGCAAAAGCATCTACTGAGCATCTGGTTGTGGAGGAGAATGTCATAGGCACTTTAGGGTAGACTGAGAAAACATGATAAACAGGAGTTTAAAATCCAGGGGCTCCTGCTTTTATCAATCTCTTGAGTAAAGAAAGTAAAGAGGCAAAGCAAATTGGGACAGGATTTAGAAGAATTCAAACTCAAAATCTAATAGTTTCCACAAATATTCTGAAACTGCTAAGTGTTGCAGCAATATGTGTAAAGGTTCGCATGTGCTTCAAAACTATGTGCATAAAATTAGAAATATCTGCCTTTATAACAGTATTTATGTAACTTATCTAGAAGTTTTAGGAATAGCCTCAGGGCCAACAGTGGTGCTGAAGCTTTTGATATGCTCTTGCGTTACACTACTAACAGTACATCTAGGATGAGAGCTTCGTTCTGCTTTCCCTTCGAGCTTTTGATAGTCACCCATCCCTGCAGGATTCTTTTTAGGTCAGGTTGTAACATTTTGAGGACATTGAAATAAGCAGTGGGGACAAATGGAAAAGGATCAGTTAACCCAGTTATATGAAGGATGGCTGAAGGAATCACGGATGTTTTGCCTGACAAAGAAGACTCAGAGAGCACGTAGGATCAGATTCCAAAATATTTGGAGGGTTGTCATGTGGAAGAGAGCGTCATTTCTCCTGAGCAGTTCCAGAAGGCAAAACCAGAACAAAGAACCTAAGTCATGGGAGAGTTATCTCAGGTTAAAAGACAGGGAATAGTAAGCTATTAAAAAAATGGATTGAGCCACTGTGTAGGACAGGGAAAAGAGTCCTACAGAAGATGTCACAAGAAAGACAGCTTGGGGCAGACTGCTGAAGTGCATCTGATTGAAAGCATCTTCCAAAATCAAAACCCCATGATTTACGATTCCGTAACAGAAGCAATCCCCTAAATGTTTAGCCTACACAGACAACATAAGATCATATTTTATACAGTGCAGAATTTAAGGGTCTATAATTTACGTATGAGTAGCAGTTCTCTTTATATTTCACTAAGAAGCAGTGACATTTACGTCGTGACCAGAGGAGAGACATGTAACCTTTGTGCATAGAAAACTCATGAAACGGTGGATATCAGCCAAGGGAATTTACTTCGTGGAGAACAGGGGTCTGTTTTGACATAAAAAAAAGTGAACAGAGAAGGAATACAAGGTTAATCCTGGATGCAACTTTAAATCCTTCAGCACAGTGCCTAGCAGCCATAAGAAAGCAAACAAAAGTCTGCAAAGCCTTTCCAGAGGCAATGAATAGAAACAGAACAAATCACTGTGGCCTAGATAAATGCTACATCCCTACACTGCCTGGGGGCCGCAGACCTCTGCAGAGGCCAGTCCAGCAACCTGAACAAGAGCAAAAATTCTGGCACGTGGATCTTGAGCTAATTCACACACACCAAGTAAGCATAATTGGCAAGTGGACAGTCAGACAATATTTAGAGAAAATCTCACAAGAAGAGGCCTGGAGGAGCTAGTGGAAGAAACTACTCTGGGCTTGCTGAATACAGGAAAAAAAATGAGAAGAGACTGATGTTTTAACTCAGACAAGGTTCAGTGGAGAAGCAAGAAGAGTGAGGAGAGCAAATCTTTGCCCAGTTGATGAAAGCCCAGATAAAACCCTAGCTACACTATGCAGTTTATTAAAGTTGTTTCTTTCCTGTAAACCAACCTACTTCTACTGGTCTCTAACATTCTTTCTGACTTATTTCATTAACATATCCTTTTTTTTTTTGCTGGAGCACTTAGAGCCCCAGGGTGTCTTTCTCTTTTCCCTACCTCGACCCCACCAAAGGGGCATTGAATGAGAGCCAGGGTGTTGTCTGTGTAAAGAGAAATTGCAAAACCACAAATTGCAGCAAGTCGTCACTGCCCAAAATCGAAGGAACACACAATATCACCATGCCTCTTAAAAAGCAATTGCGCATTTTATAGGCCTCTGGACAGTTCAGGTTTACTTGGCAACTTTCTCACCCATACCACCCAGAAAACAGAGCTCCTCCAACAGAGGTAGTGGTCCTAAGGCATATTTGTAGTTCAAATAACCAAGTAAAATATGTGCAAGTCTTGGGGGAGATGGACTTTGCCCAGCGGGGGTCTATAATCTTGTTATGGTTTGTGTATAGATGTCCTCACCCCCCCCCCCAAGTCACATGCAGTCCTGGGGCTCCTTCTGTAGTTTGTAATTGGTTCTTTTTCTTTTTAATTTATGTGTTTGGTATGAGGTCTCACTATGCAACCTGGACTCTGAGTGATCCTCCTGTTTTTAGCTTTCCCAGTGCTGGACTTACAGGTTTTGCCACCATAACTGGTCTCAGTGACTGGCTCAGGACACTCAGGGGCAGGGCAGTTGCAGCATGTGGTACCAAAGATCAAACCATGGTCCCTATGCTTGCCTAAGCAGGCTCTTAGTCCATTGAGCTGTCTCTCTGCCCAGCTGTCTTGCAGGTCCTGTGATTGATTCTTGATCCAGTGCTAGGATTATGAGTGTGAGCGCCAAGGGACAGATACTCTGCATTACAATATAAAGAGGGGAGAGAAGTTTACTAGCTGCTTCAGCTGCTGTTACCCTCTTTGCCACTCTTTGCTCTTTGCAGCTACCATGAATGGTTACTCTGTGCCTTGGAGCCAGCTGTGTATGGACTGAAGTCTCCACTGACTATGAGCTAAATAAACTTTTCCTTCCTTCATTTTGGGTGTTGGGTATTTGTCCCAGCAATGAGAGAAGAGTAATAGAAACAAATCTACTATTGTATATTATTCACTTTGAGGTCTGAAGTTTGTCATTAGGGTGCCAGGGACATCCATAAAATAGGGAGAGCCAATAGCCTAGTAAGAATCCCTTACAGTTACAGAGTACTTTTAGATGTTAAAATCTTTCCCAAATATACTCATATGTGATTCTCATAACCCTTTAAAGAAGAGCTCTCTCATTTCTCATATTACAGAAACTTAGAACCTAAGGGGCTTTGTAACGAGTCTTCAAGGGAGCAACTGGGGCTTAGGCATGAACCTTCTCATTTTACTCCCCAGTTGTTTCCACAATCCAAGTGCTATTTCTCTATGGGCCTGTCTTCCCGATCTGTTCTTCCTCCATGGGGTTGGGATTGTGTGTGCTCCTCAGACAACTCCAAGATCTTCACTTAGGAAGCTTCCTCCATCACTATAGATCTAGCCCTCATCCAACGCAATGCCAACCAGGTATTTTTCATTGTATTGGTTGTATAATGCAATCACTATTTGGCCATGAAGTAAACTCTAGAGAGGCTAAGGAGTATGGCTAATGTTAAGTGCATTTCCATGACTCTATAGATCAGATCAGTCTTCCACAAGTTGCCTACAGATGACTTGGGGAGTTAAACAGACTCACTTTGTCTGGATAGTGTAAAATTCCAGTGTAAGTTTACGTCTCTGAATTTTTACTAGTGCAGTAGGTCACTAAATGTTGTTATGTCATTTAGGGAAAAAAAGTAAAATAAAATGATCACAATTCAAGCCTTCTAACATGAAATAGACATCCTAGCCCTTGATTTTTGTTCTTCCAGTGTGTGGGGTAAAAAGTGCTTTCAACTGAAATTTTGGCAAAGAGATCAAGTCATATGTGTGCTTATGCTTACATATAATGACTTAAAATACTGCTTTTAATTGACCTTGCCCCAACTTTTATCATGACTATATACCAGTCCTAAATTAGTATGTATCAATAAATCACTTAAAACAGTAATGAAGGTAGTCAGTGACAATATAATAAAGAGTCCCAAATATGACTTTTTAAAAAATTTATGTGTCTGATATAAGGTCTCACTATGTAGCTTAGACTCATAGTGATCCTCCTGTTTTCAGCCTCCCCAGCACTGGGATTACAGGTGTGCGCCACCATGCCCTGTCTCAGTTGCTGGCTCAGTGTGCTCAGAGGCATGGCTGACATGTCATGTGGGGCTGGGGATCAAATTGTGGTCCCTGTGCTTGCCTAAGCAGGTGCTTAGTCTGTTGGGCTATCTCACCAGCCTTAAGAGTCTCAAATATGAATGAGCAGGAACAGAAACATAGGCTGTTTCCCATGAACAACACTCAGTGTTAAAAAGGAAGAATATAGTTAAAGTCCAACACTTGTACAAGCAGTATACTCATGATTGCACTGGAGAAGAGGGACTGCTCATAAAATCTAACATGGCTTTATTTGAAAAATATGCTTAAATATTCATACCATGCAGGTGTTTAGATAATGCAATAAAGGCCAAAGCAATATAGTACAGAGCTTGACATTTTAAAAAAATTCCGTTGAATGTATACAACTTTCACATTAAATTTGAGTGATTTTGAGAGTGAAGGTCTCTTGTGCTGATGTCTGAATACTTGATGCAATGAGATCAGTTTATTGTAGAGAACAAACAAAAAATCTTTATTCTGGGAAATCAGTAAAAACTAGTTTTTTACTTGCAGTTCAATGAAATGCATGATTTTCTCAGGGATTGAATGATTCAAAGAGAATTTATTAGAATAGTATAATTCAAGGGAGAACTTCAGATTGTGATGGGTCAGAGGACATCTTACGGGATTCAGTGCCTGCTTGATACATCATTTATTGGCAATCCTTTATGCATCAGGAGTTGGGAGTCGACCTCCATTATTTACCTGGCGCAGCCTTCTACCTTGTGGCTATTGGTCTACTTCTCTGTAGTGACAAGCAACTGATTGCCTTTTGGGGAGCTGTATCTTCATCCTAATGCTAAGTCTATTGCCTAACATAATAAAATTATTCTAGAGATAGATGTACCTTTCATAATATGTAGTACATGTACATATTTGTAGGTATAAATAGTGTGTGTATATATTTACATTTGCATAAGTAAGCTAAATCACTCTTAACTTCATTTTATTAAAAACAAAAGTAAAGTCTCCACTGACAACCTAATTTCAAAGGCAGAAATCCAAAATACTCCGAACTCCCAGTTTAGACCTGCTGTGATTTTATTTGGTTTTAAAGTAGAGAGCATATTTGTGACTTGTGTGTAGACGCTGGCGGTCTGAGAGTAAGGAAACATAATACACAGGAGATTAGTTTTAGAAGGAACACTAGTTTACAGAGTAGCTGTAATGCAACAGACACATGAAGGAATTATTAAGGGAGCTACAGTACCATTAAACAAAAAACAGCCTGTGACTACACGGTGAGGACCAACTGGGCAAGGAGTCATAAAATAGCTTTTGGAAGATGCTGGATATTCAGGTGTTTGACACCATGTGATTGTCACATCGGAAAGAATTTTTTCCTCTGGAATTTTGTCTAGGTTTTAAATGTAACGTTGTTACAGTCACCATTAGTTTCAATCTGCTTCCCCCAGTTTCTAAAATGCTCCAGGATGTTATACAAATCAGCAGTGTGAAACATTGGCTTCTCACTACGACTGCATTTGTTGAATCAGACTTTAAAAATGCGGCAATGTGAGATAGGAGCCATAAAGATTAGGAGCTTTGAGGAATTATAGCTGAGAAGGCGATGCCATTTCAAGGAAGGAGTATACTTACATTTTGCTGCAAGCGAAATGCCTGTCTTTAAAGGGTAGCCTCTGGAAACAGAGAGAGAGAGAGAGAAAAAAAAAAGAATGTTAAACATGTTGTACAATGACCAATTAAAAATTAAAAAGGCATTGAATTGCTTTCCAAAGTACAGCCCCAGACTAAAAATCTAATGAGACGCCTTAGATGAAATTTTACTTCTTGGGAGAAACTTCTTGACGATATTGGGAACCATCGCTTTCAGAGGAAGCATTTAAGTCACCTGTTACATCCCGTTGTACCCTCAACTCCATGCCCCTGGATATCCTAGAATTTCAAGACCCCCTGATTTTTGTCTCCTTGGCCCAATCCAGAACTAAGAGGAGGGGTCTTATTGCCTTGTTCAGTGGCTCAACTTCGACCATTTTCTTGCTTCTGGTTCACAATGACATTGCACTGTACCTTGTTCTTGTAGGCACAGTTCTGACACATTGTTCCATTAAATAAATGTCCTCTGAGAAATTGTAATTTTCTCAATTCATGCTTATTGGGATAAGTGGACACTTTTCTTTTCCAAGTAAGAAAAAGCTTTTGTGGGGGGTATTGAAAGTGGAATGGAAATCAGTGCCAAGTTTCTCTTCATTCAAGATGGCAGTGAAAGGCAGGAACACTTAGATTGTGCCTCCCTTGAAGGAATTTGCCAAGCGCTCAGGCAAATTGTTCAGAGTGGCAGCCCACCAGACAGTTCCACTTATTTCCAAATCCAGGTCTTTTTAAAAAATCTATTGCAGCTATATCCAAGGAGGTATTTTACAGGGTAACAGGATTAATAGGAGATGACAAGGAAGTCCCCACAAGTGATCTAAGATTCTTGTGGTTTCACGTCATCTTGAACATGCAGCACCCAACTTGTATTGTTCTCAGGCCTACGAAAGAGCCACACCACCCACACAGATCTGGATAAGTTCAATTGCTTCCTTCAGTGACCAGTGCTTTCCCAAGCCCTCATTTAATTTATTTTAAATAATAATGTGACTTTGGAAAATTGATTCAATGCTCCAAAAATGATAGAAAGAATACCAGTGGCTATTTCCAAGAATTGTCACAAGGTTATATAAAATAGTTGTATACAACAGTGTCCATAGTATATGTTGTAGATTGTGTCTGGAATGTTCTCCAGAGACCCACAGATCATAGGCCCCAGTGTGTACAGTTGAGAGGATTTTTACAAGGTGCTTCATGAAGTTGTCTTAGTGGTAGGTTTCATGCAATCAGAAGGAGTCATGGGACATCAGTCCCTTCCTTTCTTTTTCTTTTGCTTCTTGGCCATGATAGGTGAACATTGTTGTACTCCTGAGCACAGCCATGAGATGTTGTCATGGTCCATTGATCATGGACTGAAACCTTTAAAATTGTGAGTCAAAATACAAATTTTCTCTTGCTACATACTAGAAAGCTGACTAGTGTAATAGAGACTTGATAAGTGTTACCTGGTGTTGCTTCTGTTGTTATCATTGTTGTTTGATGGCCAATGGGAAAATCAAATTAAGAACACACAACAGATCCATGTAAGGAGTGGGCAGGTGGCTGTGTTGAGTCTTGCTTGGGTAGGACATCTCTGCCCAGTGGTTAAAGCTGTACTGCTACCCCAAATTCCTCATCCAGATTGCATTTCTCCAATTCTTATTTCTCTAGCTGCTGGGTATAACTCTGTCAACATCCACAGTGAAAAAACCTTTCATGCTTTAGCAAGCCTTCTGATGTCTCATTTACTCTCTGCACTTGTGGGGTTCATAGAGAAATTCTTAAATTATTGTTATTGGATCCCTGAAGAATAAGGATGTTCACTGTTCACACAGGTCAGTACTTGGTACATTTTTACAAGAATAATTTCTTGAATGGGTTCTATAGTGTAACTCAGGAAGATGTCATCTCTGACACTAACGGGAAGAAGTTATGAACACTGCTTTGATCACAGGCTGACATCACAAGGACAAACAAAAACATATGCTGAAAATTCTGAAATTGTTCGCGCATCAGCTGCTTTGAGAAACTTGTTGATGAGAGGCAAGTCTTAGATTCATTCACCTACTGAGAAAAGTTTTTACTACTGCTTCAGGTGATGAGTTCTTTAGCCACAAAAAATATGAACAAAGAAAACTGTCTGTTGCCTCACAGCTGCAATGGACAAGAGCTCTTCATTTGGGAAAGAATTTCACGGAAATATCATTTATTACTTTGAAAACTATTCAGATTGTACTATTGTGTATTTAACTACATAATGCAATAGTATGGAAATTTGTTCTGGGGATACAAAATAAATTAAGCAGTTACAAATACTGTGGAGGAGGGCCAAGGAGATAGCTCAGTGGCATAAGTGCCTGCCTGGAAAGCGCAAGGTCTTGGGTTTGATCCCTGCTTAAAAATATTACTCCAGACAAATACTGGAGTGATTTTCATTGTACAGACTTTAGAGCTACAGTGGACCCTTGAGTTACAACCACCTTGACCTATGAACAACTTGGATTTTGACTAGAATTTTATTTATTTATTTATTAAATTTTATTACTGGAATTTTAATTTTAACTTACGACCAAACTCTTGAGTTAATGCTAGCCCTCATGATAAATGTCTGATTAGAGTCAACTCGATGGTTTCAGGAAATCACATTAGAATATAATGCAAAATGACAGTGCTGGTGGGTGAGGAGAAAGCACAATTTGGTGATATGGTCCATGTATAGAGTTTAAGGAAGTCATGGGAGATGTTAGCATAATATCTAAGAAAATTTCACATTTAATGATAATGATGGCTTAATATGGTATGCTTAATGTACCAGCAACACCATAAATACTTCTATAGGTATTGATTAGTTTATTCCTCTTGACATCCCTATGGGAGTCTCTGTATCCAGAGAATGAATGAAGAAGGCAGATGGGAGATGTGGCACACACCAAACAAAGAAATACCATCAGGGACGTGGTCTCTAAGCAGGAAGAACTGGGTCCTGTGGGGAATCCAGAGACCAAGACCACCACTGGCATCATTTTGTACTTTTTTGCTGGAGTCTATTCTTCTGTGATGTAGAAGTATAAAGAATTGCATTATCTCAAAATCCTATAAAGGTTCTTATCTCAGTCCTATATAACTTTAATCAGGAACACCTTGCCTCTGTTCCTACCTCAGGAGAGATCTGCAGTACCTCTTGGCTCTCTGCCCTGTGCCATGGTTTCCCCATACCACTTGGTCCAGCAGGTTATCAGTTGCTGGTGCCTGGTTCTATGGCTAGGCCTAATTGGGCCTGACTTGTTCAAAGCTCTCAGACCCCTATTTGGGGTCCCTTCTTTGGAGTCCACTTCCATGTGATTCTCAGTGAACTCTGGGTATCTGTCTCTGGGTATCTGTCTTTTCCTCTCAAATGAAGATCCTAGAGCCGCTGGTTTCCAGACCGCTGTGCTTAATATACAGATTCGTAGTATCATCCATCTATCTCGTATTATCATCACTCTGATTCCTGCGGCTGTTCCCAACTGGTTGTTATCTGTAAACCAAAGTCATGTTTAATTATTGGAATATAAGATCACTCGTCAATTTCTGAATATTCTGGGATGACTGAAGTAGCTGATTGAGTTGTCTGCTATTTGACATTTTTATGATTTGTAAGAAGATGCAGCAATATGTTTGTATAATGAAATATATGGAATCAAATCTTCAAAACAGTGCATCCTATTTATGATACCCAAAAGCTAATTCCTGTATATCAAGATTATGAACTTTGGCTAGTGTCTACCACCTCCTTATTCTAAATATTGAGTTAATTTTGTTTTATATTTGTTTTATGTTAATTTGACATAGTTGCTTAATGCCACAGTATGAATTGCTATAGTATTCTCAAGAGTGTCAGGAATTAATAATTTTAAATTATCTGGAAAATTAAGCATGGAGTAATAAAGGTTTTATGTCAGGTAGTATTATAATGATTATTCATTATTTATGATTAATAATAATAAATAATGATTATTTGTGGATAAACATAAATCCTTTCACAATCTAAAATGTTCCTTAAAATGTAAAGCTGTGCTATGGGCACAGGAGTCTGACGTTGATGATTATGGGCACAGATTAGAAAGTCAGGAGCTTAGTCCCAGCTCTTCCACTGACCTCCAGGGTGATGTCCAGGCAGTTATTTAACCTGAATCCTAAGTCTTCGCTTGTAAAAAGGAAATCAGGATAATACTGCATGTGTCTTGTAGTTCTGCTTTTTGGAGGGTGAAACACAGACAAAGCACCAAGCAGAAAACTGGCCCAGCTTAACTGCTTAGCACGTGACAGTTATGGGGGACTTGATTCAACTCCAAAAAAAAAGAATTTATTATACAAAGAATTGCATCTTCCATATGAATGAAAATGTTTTCCACTCTCCCTTAAATGATCATGAGAAGGGCACATGGCATCTCCAGCCCCTTGTCCGTGACTTGGGGTCTGCTTTGACCCCAAGTAGGCTCTACTTTTACAAGTCATCCCAGAATTATTCAGGACTATGCTCACAGATGCATTTACGTTCTCGGTCCTAGTTCCCAATCGTTGCTGATAGTTGAAGAATTTTCTAAACATGCCCAATTGCTTCTCTAATGATACTGGAATTTTATTCTTTTTTCCCTCTTTTCTCTTTCCCTTCCCTCCCCTCCTCTCCCTTCCCTCCTTTCTCTTTTCTCCTCTCCTTCCTCCCCTCTCCTCTCCTCCCCTCTTCTTCCCTCCTCTTCCCATCCCTTCCCTTCCCTTTTTTTCCTATAGTGTTGCCTCTGCCTTTGCCCAGATAGTTTCATCGCCTTACTTCCCCTATTAACTTATAAATAGCTTTTTGTGTTTTGGTTTCTTTCTAGATTCTTAATAATTAAATTGTTTTTCAATTGAAATAAACAGTTTTCACTGCAGGATTCTGAAAAATAAAGAAAGTACTAAAGGAAAATGAAGAGCTTAGAACCATATGGATTTATTCTAAAGTATACAAAAAAGTGAGAAGCTCCCTCAGTAGTTCAGCCTTATTCCCCAGAGGTAATAACTGTTAATAGTGTACCAGGGCATCATTCTTAATTGCTGTTATGCTTATGAAAGCACAAATACATACACAAATCTTTGTACATACACATGTATATCATTAAAATTTTTTCAACAAAACCAAGGCCATACTATACAATTCTCTATAATATACTTTTATTCTTTTAATGATATTTTTGTGCACATGCATTCCAAATCAGTATATGCAAATTTCCTCATATTTTGTAGTGGCTAAATAACGACTCAGTTATGGATGGACCCTAATTTATTTAACCCATCTCATCTTGATGAGCAGTTGAGCTTTTTGTGACTTTT
>PVKN010015006.1:0-18769 GCA_004027915.1 Capromys pilorides
ACCAGGGCTGAAGCCACCACACTAGGAGCAAAATAAACCTCTCCTTGCTTAACACGGCATCAGGCACTGGCATTTTATCCTAGCAAGACAGAAAATAACCAGGCGCTACACCTACCCTCGGGCAGACGGCCTGCACTCCCCTTAGGGAGGAAAGGGGACTTGTCTGCCCCGTATGCCCCTTCGCGCTCGCTCTCCCTGCCTTGGAGCCAGCAGAGCTTGGCCTGAGGCCTCCACTAACTGTGAACTATGTAAAGCTTTCATCCATAACTCGGCGCCACGACAGCAAGAAAAAGGTAGCGGAGACAGCTCAGAAGAAAGGGAAGCAGAGAGGAACTCCTCACTGCCGTGTAAGTAACCACGCGGCGGCAGTAGATGCTGAGATCAGTCACTTATGTGTACTAAGGCCCTTACAAGTTACAGTGAGGGGGAAGGACCAAGAATGAGCAGGAGGGCGCGCTGCGGAAGAGGGCACGCAGGGACGCCCAAGGTGAGTCCGGGGCTCCAGGAAGGCCCCTCTGGGGGAGACGAGCACGACTGCAGGGACACCTGGCCCTGGACGTCCCTCGGCAGCAGAGGGCAGTCCTGGGGACAGCGCACCTCCTCCTGCTTGCAGCCCTCCCCACGCAGACACCTCTCTGGGGACCCAGACTGTGCCCTCCCCATCGTTTGGTCCAGAGACAATGGCATCAGGTCATCCCCAGTGTGCCCCCTTGAGAAGCGGGGTCTGAGGATCCCCACGGGCACGTCCCACTCATGCGACCCAACACCCTACACACACGGCCCCTCACCCAAGCTTCCCAACCCTCTTCTTTGATGTGAAGAGCAGAGTCTGACTCTCTGTTCCCTCTTTAAAGTGTCAGGCGGCCTTCTCCAAAGCCCAGTTCTCCCAGGGCACTGGGCTGCTCCACCTGTGACAGGGGCCCCAGAAAACACTTCCCCTTTGGGCAGACTGCAACACCCTTGTCAGATGAGCCAAGAGGAAATCGGTGGAGGATGATACCCTCAGGGCGCCGCCCGCCTTTCCTTTTAAGATATGCGGTAGCGGCTGAGGGCAGGCCAGCACCAGCCCTGTGCAAAGAGAAGCCTGAGGAGGAATCGCTTCATCAGATTAGGCCAAAGCCAGCCACACAGCGGGCAGCTGGACCAGAGCAGAGGAGAGAGGGCAGCTGGACCAGGGCAGAGAGAACGCGTTCCGTGGACAGCAACTGCCCGTGACACTCGGGGTCTACCGTGTCGCGGGCCTCTCATGTTTTCAGTGTCCTTTCACCCTCACATCAGCCCTATTATGGGGAAACGGTACCCTCTCCTAACTCGGGAGGCAGCAGCTCCATTAGGGTCAGTCGTCCCCAAGGGGATCAGCCATCAGCTGGCATCGTGGGGACCCAAGCAGGTGTGTGGGCCCCAAGCCCGTGCTCAGAGCCCCACAGGCCCCGAGGACACACGCACTCCTCAAGCGACACTGCACCATCCACAAATCCAAGTTGGGTCAACACATACGCGTGAAGGAGAAGGCTGCCAGTGCCTAACGTGCACCATGCGTTCAACGGAAGGTGCGGTGCCAGGGCCATGTCTGAGGTTTCCGGGAAAAGCGGAGTTGAGGTAGTCCCAGAATTTACTTCACTTACTTTAAATCTGTTGCCCTTCATCTATAGTACTTTAATCCTGCCTCAGCTGCCTTCTCACAAATTTTTATATTTCCTGCTGTCACTGTTACTCACTTTTGCTTTTCCTGTGCTTTGCTTTAGGTCAAGAGTTACTAAAAAGGGTAGGTTTAAACTCCCAACATGTGTAAGTGTAGGTGAACTCTGGCTGTTCGTTTCTAAACTGTATCACAGTTGTGAGCCCAGCACTTGGCAGGCTCAGACAGGAGGATCGTTGTAAGTTTGAGGCCAGCCTGCGCCACCAACTGAGCTCAAGACCAGCCTGAACTGCAGGAGAGACCCTGTCTCAAAAAGACCAACAAGTATTCATTCATTCATTCATTCATTTATTTATCTACTTATATCATCACCAGGTGTGGCCGGTAGGGCTCACATTCAGGGGTACTGGACATTTTCTTTGTGTCTTCCTTCACAGAGGGTCAGATGTACCTCAGGCAAGCGGGGCCATGACACCACCGCTCGCACGGTGGGGACAGGACAATGTGCAGAACCACACACGCTGCCCACAGGGGGCCTGGGTTCGTTGCACGTGCAGCCGGGGGAGGCTGCAGGGCTCGCTCGGCCCCAGGAGGGCCGGGAACAGGTGGAAGCCGGGTCGGCAGAGGTGACTCCTGCGGATGCTAGGCCTGAGAGGATCTGCCAGGAGGAGGCCTCCAGCTAGGCCCCCATCCGAGACCCACGCCGCTTTCCTCTTTTGGCCCCATTCCTGGAGTCCAGCAAGGGCGTTCGGATAATCCCTTCTGGCTTGCTCCGCAGGCCCGCCCTGCTCTGCGCCCTTCAGCCCTCCAGCCCGGGCCTCCGCTGCTCTGCAGCTCTCAGCGCTCCAGGACACAGGAGGAGGGGGCAGTGTCTCGCTCCTCCTCACGCCCTCCCTCTAGGCCTGTCCCACAGCACACCCAGGTCCCTCCAGAATCCCTGGGCACCGCCCACTAGCATTCAGCAGGAGCTGTGGATTCCTCCAAGACACGAAGTCTCCACTCACCACTTCCCTTAATCCCCACCCTAATCTGGTGCCAGGCTGTCTTACAGCTGAGAAAGGCATGCAGACAGAAGCCAGGTATCCAGACAGTGGCCTCTCAGCTCTCAGCAGCCTTCGAGCCCGGCCCAGCCGGCCATCGCTATCACAGGCAGCACAGGCCCCAGCAGCTGCACTTCCAGACCACCGAGCAGATGCAAGGGCAGCTGGGCCTGCCCAGGCCAAAGGAAACCCAGAGCACCGCGGCGGAATGCGGCGTGGCCTACGTGGGCCCGAGGCCAGAAGGGGCTCCTGAGGCCTAGCGAGCAGGCCAGAGACAAAGCCTGGCATTTAGTGGGTGGTGGTGTACACAGGACGCTTCCAAAGATGGTAACGACAGGCAGAACCCAGTCAGGACGAGGCAAGCAGCCTCTGCGCTGTCGCAGATACAGCTGTCCCACAGATACAGAACTATCAACTTTTCTACGAATCTGAAAGTAATCCAGAATTTAAAGATTATTTTAAAAAATCCTGATGCCATCGCCAGCTGCCTCGCCCAGACGCTGGACATACGCAGCCTACACTCCACTAATCGCTTTAGGGAGGCTGAAGTTCAGTCTCCTCTGCTCTGAGGCCAGGGAGCGTTGCTATGGAAATAGCCAGATGCCAGCAAGCTGAGCTGGCAGAGCAGAGGAAGGGGGTGGGAGGTTGCGCAGGGGCCAGGAAGGACCCAGGATCCCACAGACACGCGTGGGCAGAAGGAAGGGCCCCGTTTGGCCACTCCATGGATGGCGCAGGAAGCCCGCCTGAGGGCCAAGTGGGTGTTTCAGGGCAGAAATGGGCAGCTAGGTTTAGAGGGATCCGCGTCTTCTCCCCCACTGTCTCCCTGTCACAAGCAACTCTCCGTGACATCTTGGGCTGAAGGCTCACAGGCAGGGGTCCTGGAGCACATCCATCTCCAGGAGGCAGACCAGTGATTTTTGGCTTAATTGGAGAATCGATGGCTTCTCCAAGTGAGTGCTCTACATCCAGCAGGTGTAGCTCCACCGACCCACAGGAGAGGAGCAAGGAAAGTCAGCCTGAAGGAGTAAGGAGAGCGAGGCAAGCTCCTCACCAGCACGGGGTGCGCGGCTCAGGGCGCCAGGGGCCATCGCTACCTGCCGCTGCCTCAAAGGACAAGAGGGAGGCAGAAGATCCAAAAGTGGGGTGGGAAAGAGGTGGGAAAGAGAAGTTCAGTCCAGGAGTCCACCACCGCCAGTCCAGCTGCTCGGGCCCAGCTGTGCAGTGCAGATGACACAGGAGGTCGAGACGGGGAGGGCAGGCAGCGGAGCCAGGTCCTACCCACAGCAAGCAGCTCAGTTAATGGCCACTGTGCTTGATACGGTGGCAAGTATTAGAACCGCAGGGGTTTGGTTTTTTTGGTACTAGGGATCGAACTCAAGACCTTGGGCTTGCCAGGCAGGCACTTATGTGTCATTGCATCTCCGGCTAGAATTACAGGTCTTAAACACAATCAGACGTGGAGGACAAAGGATCCAACTCACAGAAAACAGATGCAGGTGATTTCAAACATACTGTGTGGTAATAAAGAAAACAACCGTGCTGACTTAAAAGAGAAGCCCCTAACTGCAAGCAGCACGCCAGCCGGCAAGCTGGAGGACTGAGGGAAAGGCAGTCCCCAACCCAGCATTCCAGAACAGCAGGAGCTTGGGGAGATGGGTAGGAACAAAAAGCAGGAAGCACCCGAAAGGAGAGAGACCAAGTGAAGGCGTCCCCACCTCCCCCTCCCTCACAGGAATAAAAATAAAATTAATCCCCTTCTCTCAGCAGAGCCTTTCCTCCTGGCCCCGCTGATGGGGCCGTAATCCCTCCTCAATCCCCACCACTCCTGCCTCAGCCCTGCTCTTGTCTGCCCACAGGGACGCAAGAGGGGAGGAAAGGAAGGAGCCCTGACTGAGGAGCAGTCTTACTTCAGGGTGGGACCTTTCAATAAGAACCTTGAGTTCCGTGAGGACACAAAGCACCGGATAGCGTGAACACTTATTGACTGCACCAAGCTGGAAAGGAGAGGCAGGGCTCCCTGCGGGGTGGGGGTCAAAGCACAGGACCCCTGACCCGGCCACGGCCTCGATAGCCATCTCATCCACGTGTTCCTACTGGTGCCAGTTCTGGAAGGTCCCTTCCAGGCCCTGTAGATCAGTCTCCAAGATGTCCAAAGTCCCCAACTCCTGTCCCGTGCACCACGGGATTCTCCACTGCCATCGTTGTTTACCAGAGCTTTTGCTGTTGTTATGTTCCTCTTTTCATAAAATGTATCCATTGTCCCCGGGCAGCTATGCAGCCAGCCATTTACTCTTTCTATAATTGGGAACTGAACTCAGGACCTTGTGCTTGCCAGGCAGATGCCAGTACTGCGGAGCTACGCTCCTGACTCTCTCATGGACTCTCAAGTCCAGGACTTTATATCTAACCCTGCCAAAGGGCAGGCGAGATAGCTCTGTGACTTAAGTACCTACCTGGCAAGTGCAAGATCATGAGTTTGAACCCCGGTCCCGCAAAAAAAATTAAAAACATTAAAAATATCTAACCCTGCCAATAACGGCAGGGCATCAAGAAGTCAGAACAGGCAGATCACGGGCCTCAGGTACCAGTGCACCCTCTGGCTGCTGGCGTCACTTCCTGGGCAGCGGGCACGTGGCTGAGAGGACTCAGGAGCCTCTCCACCCAGCTCCTGGGAACCCAGCCCGAGCTCCAAGGCTGGCCCCGGGCCTCCGGTGGCCGATTTCTTCACCTGCCTGGATCTTCCTGCCTCCTACCAGATCCTGAATTCCTGGGGAACAGGCGCAAGTGTCGGACCTCCAGGACCTAGTACGAGACTGGCACTCAGGGCTAGCTTGGGAGTTACTGGGGGCCAGGAGGAAGGGCACCAGATTTGAAATTGGACTCGAAAGAGGCTGGGCAGCCCTGCACATCCCTCGCACATCTCCTGGCCATGGAGAAGCCGGGCGCTCCCAGGAAAGGCAGTCGCCTGAGGGACCTGGACCTCGGCAAGCACGCAATGCAGGGTGGTCGCTGTTCCCTGTGGCCGGGGAGAGCTCCACCCACCCCAGTAGCCCAGGACGCACAACGAAGCACTTAGAAAAGCGAGCGTCTTCAGGCCTCACGCAGGCCTGAAATAGGCTAAAATTCCCACTAGCTCATGGCCAGGCAAGTGCTTGCCTGCCTCCCACGCGGACAGCTCACCACCGTCCTGGCCAACCTCCCTGGCCCCGCCAGCTCTGACCACTAACAGCCCCACCAGCCTACACCTTCGCCGTCTACCTAGGGACACTGCCGCACGCACCACGTCCTCCCGCGTCCTGGTGGGAGTTACCACATCGCCTCCCCACCCCACCCCCCCGTTTTTACAGAGTTGTTCAACATGACATCAGTTTCATGCAGGTTGACAAACGCTGCGCTCCGACAACAGGAATTGCAGCAGAAGATGGCCGTCAGGGCCTCAGTGAGAAGCCTTTTGAACTGGAAGTGCAGTCGGGTCACCTGCGGGGGCGTCGCCCTGCTCAGCGCTGTGCAAGTCCTGTGATGGGGACAGTGCCCCTCGTGACCGCGCAGGCTCCGCGGGGCAAGAGGAGGAAGCTGTCCTTAGCTCTATTTTCCAGGGAGGACCCTGAGGCACTGGGATGCAGAGATAGTGGGGGCCCCTGGTGACCCGCATCCGCCCTCTGACCCCAAGCCCAGGTGAGCCTCTGCGGCGGCGGCGTTGCCAACGAGCTGGACGGGCCGCGTCCTCCCTGGAAATCAGTTTCCGCAGACAGGCGGGGCCCGGCTGCAGCTCCGCTCCGCGCTGGTTCCTGATTGCGGGGGGCCGAGGTAGCAGTCCTGGGAGCCTCGCGGTGCCTTCCCTACGCCCCCCCCCCCCGGTCCCTCCCAAGGCACACGTCAGCGGTGGGGCCAGGCCGGGGTGCGCCCGGGTCGCTGGGCCCTCGCCCGGAGACCGGGACAGTGCCATTACGAAGCCAGCTCCAGTTTCTCAGCTATAAAACAGAGGCCATAAATTCTGCCCTTTCGGTAACGCGCCGCCCTAGGGCTCTGATGACAAAGCCCCAGCACCCGCCGCAGGCGCACCCCGCGGGGAGCCGCTCCCCGCCCCCACGGACCCCCTAGCGCACGGAGCGCCCCCGAGCCAGGGAGGAGAGAGGACGCGGCGGCGCCCTCCCCGGAGCACCTGGCTGCCACCACCCCCCCGGACCCCCTCTTCAGTCCCGGGACCGCGCGGGGCTCTCCGGGCTGCCTCGCCGTTTTCACGACGCACAACCAGCACTCCGGCTCGGAACGCCAGCGACGGCCGTCAGCAGCGGGCCTGGAGGCCGCCCGGCCCTGGAGACGGCGCCGCGGCGTCGCCGGCGGAGACCCGGCCCCGAGGAGCGCCGGCCGCCCTGCAAGTCCACCGCGGCTCGGCCGGGTCGCCGAGGCCCGGCCACCCCCGCGCGCCCGGGGACGCGCTCCGTGCGGGCCGAGTCCGTCGGCGCCGGCTCGGCTTCCCCGCGCCCCCGCGCGGAGTGAGGTCCCGCTGCGTCCCTCGGCCGGTCCCGGGTTCGAGTCCAGATCAGGAAACGGCTCGGAGGAGCCGGGGCCGGCCGGGGTCGGAGGGGGAAGCCGCGGGGACCGCAGCCGGGAGCGGGGCCGCGGCCACCGGCGGGCGGGGGCGGCGCACTCACCGCCTTCAGCTGCTCCAGCCGGTCCTTCATGCTGGCGCGGGCGGATCGCGGCCCCGGAGCGCGGCTGCTGCTGCGGCGAGAGTCCCAGGCCTGGCGCCGGCGCCGCGCCCCAAATCCGCTCGGCCCGCCCCACACCTGCGCCCAGCCTGCGTCGCCTTAAAGGGCCCGCACCCTCCGCCCCGCCCCCGGCCGCTAGCACCCCGCAGGCGCGGAGGCTCCGAGCAGGCCCGTCCAGGCGCTCCCGGAGGCCAACGCGGAGACCAGCTCGGGCGCCGTCGCCGTTCAGCACGACCCTGTCTCAAAATAATAAATGGAAGGGCCTGAGTGTGGCTCAGCGCAAAGGCCCCGGGTTCCAAACCCCGAGACGAAAACGAAGGAGATGGCGCAGCAGCGGAGGGGGATGATGCAGGCCTTCCTCGAACCCACCCCCGGCCCGCCCCGGGCTCCAACTCTCGTCAGGGACAGGGGGCGCAGGGAAAGCACGCGGGCGCGGTCGCGAGGGATTAGAGGCCACAGCCCCCCCGGGTCCAGGCCCTCCTCCCACGCCACCGCCGCCACCTCTCGTCCCTTCCAAGGCGTGTGTCTTTGGACAGCGACGGCCCGAGCGAACCTGTCCCCGGCCCCTCAGGACTTCGCCGTCTCTGCGGTGCCCTCTCCTGAAGCCGACGAGCGTCCCCAGGTGGCTAGGGTTCTGCGTCCTCTGGTGGCCTGAGAGGGAAACGCGAATGGATCTCTGACGCGGGGGCACTCTGCCTGCGCCCGAACTGAGTGGCGACTTTGTAGGTGATTCTAGGGGTGAACAGCACCAGCAGCAGGGAGTCCTTCCCGGTGCCAGACCAAGAAGTGACCTCTCACACATCCAGGGGTCCCGTGATAACTTAATTCCTCTTCAGATGACAAAACCATGGCCATTGTGCAAATACAAAGAAAACCCGCACCACGGATTTTATGTCTGAGCTAAATAACAATACGGAAAGCAGTGGGGATTTAAGCTTGTCCAGGGCAGAACCCAGGGCAGATACCAGGTAGGCAGCTGAAATGATGAACTGAGTATGGTCATCAACGGAAAACTGGCGTTGGGAGCCGCGCTAACCGTGCAAGGTAGCACAGGTCTGTCATCCCAGTGCGCAGGAGGACCGACCCAAGATCGCGCTGGTGGTGGCTGCACAGTGAATTCCAGGCCAGCCTGGACTACACACCCCGACCCTGTCTCAAAACAAACAGCCCAGCCCCTTCCCCCAGGGGACCCTGAGATAGCTATTGAGACTGGGTGTGGTGGCCAGCACCTGTAACCCCAGCACTTGCGAAGCTGAAAATAGGAGGATCACTACAAGTCCTGTCTACATAGTGAGACCCTATAGAGCGGGCAGACCCTGCACTAAAATACATTTTAAAAAGAACCATTTGCATGATCAATTTTCTGTAAGTCACAATTGGAAAATACCTACAAAAGCATTAAAGGCACAGACAACTATAAAGCTGCAGTGAGCCAGGCCACCCAAGAGGTATTTTTCTTTTGGGTTTTTGGAGGGGCTTTGGGGGGAGAACTTCCCAGTTTCCTAGACACTCCCACCAGAGCCCCTTCCGTAACAGCACAGTACCAGCTGTGGTAAACCTTTTTGTTACACAACAAAACTTTTCCTCCCTAGAACCTGCATCTTGGCCTCTTGCTCCTTGCCATTGTCCAAGCATTCAAGAAGTTCAATCTGCCCTTCACCTGACAGTCCACGCAGTGAGAGTCATCATGGGCAGTAGAACCCCTGATGGCCCAGGAGGTTCAGGCCTGACTCCATCGCAGAGTAGCTGTCACACATTTCATGTCACTTCTGTCAAATAAGGGGCAGATCCAAACTAGTAATTCCCAACCTTTCCAAAGTCAAAAATAGCACATTTTTAAAATTCTTGTAGTCTGGGCATGGTGGAGCACACCTGGAATCCCAGCACTGCGGAGGCTGGAAACAGAAGGATCACTACGAGTGTGGTGAGACCCTGTACCAAATACGTAAAAATGAAATGAATTTTTGGACCTCTTGCGTTGAATATTTCAGATCCATGCAAAATATTTAGTAGACTAAAAAATTTTTGGCTTGCTAAAAGAGGATTTTTTTCCAAAAGGAAAAAAAAAAAAATTTTGGTTAGTTCACACTGCCTTGGGCATAAATGACTGTAGGATTTCACTTAAACTTCTTCAGCTCTGGTGTAGAGATAAGACAAGAGCCTAAATTAGCATCTCAAGAAGCAGAGAGCAATAAACAGAGCCCAGGGTGCTATAGTCTGTCACTTGGGAATTCCTGAAAGCTGGGGTTCAAAGAGGCAGATACCAGCTTCTCCCTCTGGCTCCCTGTTGTCTCCTCCCTTGATTGAGATGTTCAATGTTGTCTCCTGCTTGCAATCTTTTCAATTAGCATTTGTGTTAACCTAGTATTAGGCATACGGTAAAAGCTGTGGTGCTTTGTAGTGTATATTCATTACAGCAGTTATGCATATTCCTTAGCCTGTTTTTTAGCCCTCAATAAAAGCAAGATACTTCTGTGGGTTGGGGCTCACTTCGAGAGAGACAGATCTCAGGGAGACCTCTGAGCAAAATTCATGGGGTCTTCTCATCTCTTTTGGTACCGACTCGTAACGTACAACACTTTGGGATCAGCATGTTAGGGTTCAGAAACCCAGGAAGCTAAGCCCACTGTAGCATGTTCTGTGAACAATGGGGATCTGCTGGGAAGTACGCAGGACTTGGAGCCTCCTTTAAGACTCCTGGCAGGGGGCTGGGGTCACAGGCCGAGGCACAGCACCTGCCTGGCAAGCAAGTCACCAGGGAACCCTGAGATTGTGGGCTCTACTCTCCCAGGGTCCCTGCTTCCTTTCGCTTTCCCATGGGTGGAAACCATGGGCTTGACCGCATCTTGGCAGCAGGGTCAGCCCCAGGACAGAAGAGTACGGGGCTGAGCGCGAGGAGGTGAGAGCACGCAGCCTAGGAGGGGAAGGTCCTCCTGGCCACACACACGCCCCTCTCTGGAGCAGGGAGGATACCAGAGCGCTCGCTGGCCTCCTCACTCAGCGCCCTCTCCCTCACCTCTGTACTAGGGTCCATTGCGACATAGCACTTTGCTGGAAGAGCAGGCATTTGTCTTCCCAGCCTGTGACGGAGGAAGGCCAGCTTGAGCTTCACCTATGCCTCTCTGCGGAGGTCTCCACAAGCTGGAGGTGGAGGCGTGCGCAGGGCTGTTGTTCCGCCCTGAGGCCACTCCCTTGGCTACTGGACGGAGGGCCTCAGTCCTGTGCTGGCCCTCGGCACAGGTCCTCGCCATGCTGAGCACCTTACAACACAACAGCTGGCGTCTGTGAGGGCCAGAACATGAGCGGGGCAGAGGCGAAGAAAGGAGAGAAAGAATGATGGGCGTGCGCCAGCGCCTTTGCAGCCTGACCGCAGCCGAGCCGTCGCATCCTTTGGCTCTAATCCATCCTTAGAACCGAACCAGGAGGTTCAGGGCACACCCCAGGCAAGGGGATGACACCAGGCGGGGACAGGAGCCAGCCAGCGCCGGCCCGCCCCGGCGCATGCGCTGTTCACATCCCCCATGTCAGAGGGTGCAACCTGCGGCCCCGAAGTTCCCGTCTCCCCTTGTGCAGCCTGGATCACGTGAGCTCGGCGTCAGGTTAGATGCTTCGAAGAAAGGCACTGTATCTTCCTAGAGTGAGCTAAACAGCTTCTCTGAGACTCTCCACTTCTCTGCCAGAGCCGATCCGTTACATAAACACTCGGCCATTGTCTGCCCGAGCTTCGGTCACCTCGGGAAGGCAGCAGCTTGTGCTGTGGACCACATCTGAGGAGAGGACCCAGCACCCTAGGCGCTTGGCGAAGACTTAGTAAACGCATTAAGCAAGGGCTCCTGACGAGCCGATGTGGCTGTCTCTCCTTCCTTGTTACTAAGACCCGGCAGCAGCCTCTGCAGCCAAGAGAAGGCCCAACCGCCCCTGGAACAGCGTTGGAGATTTTGTCCCTGGGGCCCCACCCCCAAGTGCCATCACCTGAACACCAGCTGCACCCCTCTGGCCCTTCCTGTGGTCCACCCCCCTCCGCCTGCTGTGTCCTTCTGCCAGGTCACATCTGGCAATTCTCTGCATCTTCTGAATGGAAGCTTCCTGCCACTCACCCCGGTGGTCCCAGCCTCAGGCTCTGGGAATCACCTGCCACTGCCCAGGGCTCTTCCTGGCATCCTGCGTGTACCTCCCCCTGGCTGCTATGACCACCCATGAACTACTTACAAGCAACATGCAGTGTCGTCTGTCTCCATGGCTACCCAGAAGTAGAGCTGCTTCAGATAATTAGAAAATAAATACAAGAATCATTGAATAGTTGTCCTCTCTGTCTGTCTCTGTCTCTCTGTCTGTCTCTGTCCCTGTCTCTCTCTCACACACACACACACAGACACACACACACACACACACACACACTCCTTTGTGGCTAAAGAAAGAAGATCCTTCCTGAATCCTGGATCTTAAAACTCAATGCAGCTGCAACTCCACACAGCTTTCCGAATGAACTTTGTACTGAATGAAGCGTGTGCTTCGTTTAAAATATTATGTTTTCAGGCCGGCGAGATGGTTCAGTGGTCTAAAGCGCCTGCTTAGGAAAGCTCAGGCAACTGCAGGGACTGCGGTTCGATCCCCGGCACCACATGCTGCGCCAGCCCCCACCACCAGGGCAGGCTGAGCCAGCCACAAAATGAATAAAATAAAGAAACAAACAAACACAACAAGCAAACAAATAAATAAATAAAATTTAAAAAAAATATATTATGTTTTCTGGGGCCGGTGAGGTGGTTCAGTGGTCTAAAGCTCCTGCTTAGGAAAGCGCAGGCAACTTCAGGGACTGCGGTTCGATCCCCAGCACCACATGCTGCGCCAACCCCACCACCAGGGCAGGCTGAGCCAGCCATAAAATAAGTAAACAAACAAACAAATAAATAAAATTTAAAAATTTTTAAAAAATAAAATATTATGCTTTCCAACAACCTGGTTGGATGTTTTCTTCAGATGTCACATATCTATGCCTGTGTCATTCAAGGTCGTTTATTCACACCACTATGAGCTTTATTTTCATACAACCCTCCCCCCGCATCCCTGGAGCTGGAAGGCTGCAGGTGACCCCGAGGAAGCACAGTAAGCAGACTTGGGTAACCACGGCTCGCAGCTCCTAGCACTTACCGAGGGAAGCCTCATGGATCTATTTGGAGGTTTGGTGAATAACATGCTGAATTTTTTTACTGCACTTTTATAGTTATCTCTCTTCTTGAAACCCCCCAGTAACTTGGGAATGAGTTACAACAGACACTGCTCCCATTCTGTTATGAGCTAAACTAAAGGTAGAGAAACAAGGTGATTTTTCCAAGCTGTCCAGGGTATGAATAGTATCTGCTAGAGCGGTCGGTTTCTGCCACACTCATTCTGTAACGTCGGGGTTTTTCACTGCCTTGTGCCTCAGTGTCCCTATCTGCAAACAGATCCTCTTCACTCTTAGGAGACGTGTCACCTAAGGTCCACCGCAGAGCCGCTCCACCCTCCCCTATCTAGTGATGAAACGCCCCGCGACTTCCTTGGTGACAGTGACGGCCTTCTCAGTGTTCGAAGTCAGCTACGGAAGCACTTCTCAAAAGAGGCTCAGCAGAACCACAGTTCAAAGGGGCTCACGCGGAAAAAGGAAATTGGAAAATACAGCGAAACGCACCCCTCGTCCTTGAGCCCCGCAGCTGCGCCTGCTCGAGATGTCCACTGGTGGGGGCCCCGCTGCGGGGTGACAGCAGCGCCCGGGCGCCCACAGCCCCTCCCACTTGCCCTCTGCTGGGCATTTCCCGAGGGCAAATGTGACTCCAGGCTCACGGGCTCACGGGCCACGTGGCCTGGGGCAGGTGGGCAGCAGAGCAAGAGGAAGAAACTGCTGGGAAGGAGCCAGGGAAGGCGCTTGCGAGTTCTTGTCGCTCACAGAAAGAAGGTAAAATTTTAGCCCCCAGGAAGGGAATTCCAGCCATGGTTTTTGCCTTCCCTTCCTGGGAAACTGTTTCCAAAGACTGTTTACGGTATGCTTTTCATACTTTTCCAGATAAGGAAGCGAAGACCTGAGGACAGGATTTCCTGTTCTTGCGTCTTCCCTTTCCTTCCTTCACAAAGGCCCTTCAGGCCCCATAGACCGCAGGCCCTGCCACCTGCCCATCGCAGGGCCTCAGCTCTGAGGTCCTGTGGAAAGGGGAAGGGATGGCTTGGCCTCTCCATTCCCAGGCTGGCATCTCTCGTCCCATTAGACTCGGCCTTAAAGGCTGCTGCTACTCTTCCCTTCCACCTCGGGTTCCACCCACCACAGGAGGTGTGCCTCTGTGGGTGGACAGGCGTGCACTGCCTCTTGGAGTGTTATTGAGGAAAGGATCATTAAGTGATCATAAGGAGCCAGGGTTCTGGGCCTTATGAACAGGTGGTAGACCTCGGCGTTCTGCCACCGTTTCTGTGAGACAGAAGGTTATCAGGTCAGTGACCGCCATCGCATTAAAAGCCGTGTCATCGGGTCCCTTCCTGTGCAGTGTGTCCAGCGTTTGCCTTTGCGAACTAGCTTTGCTCTGAGATCACACTTGAATCAACACAACCGCCTCCCGGCCCAGGACCCAGAGTCCCAGGGAGGACAGCGTAGGCAGATGGGGGGGGGGGGGGCCTGCCCTGCCAGAGAGCCAGCAGCTTCTTCTCCCAAGTCCCCAAGCGCAGCCTTTAATGTCTGTGCAGACAGCACAGCATTCTTCGCACCTACCCAGCTGTGTTGCTCTGAATGAAAGAGGGTCGGCCAGGCTTGGTGGCGCACGCCTGCCATCCCAGCACTCCGGAGGCCGAGGCAGGAGGGTCGGTGTGAGCTGCAGACCAGCCTGGGCTACAGAGGGAGCTCGCGGCCAGCCTGAACTGCACAGCGAGACCCTGCCTCAGAAAGGCACAGAAACAGAAACTAAATGAGAGCAGCTACAGACAGCTCAGTCCCGGGACTGCGCTGTGTTCCCCAAAATCAGTGCTCACAGGGGGCACAGGGAGCAGACTGGCCTGAGCACTGCAGCCGAGAAACTCTGCTTCAGGGTGTGTCTTAGTCACTTTCTTCATCACTGAGACAAACCCTTGATGCCCACAGCTTAAGGGAGGCAAGGATTCTTTGGACTCACTGCTTTAGAAGCTTCTGGTCCCTCATCCACTGGCTCCAGTGCAGCAATAGTTCAGGTGGAGGCCCAGGTGGGGGAGACCTGCTTGCCCAGGGCAGTCAGGAGGCAGAGAAGTGAGGATCCACCAAGAGAGAGGTGCCGTCCAGGCGGCTCCCCAGCAACCACCCACTCTGCAGACGCTGCCTTCTACCACCAAGTCAGCTGTGATGCCTCAAAGCCCCACCTGGGCGTGAGGGTTTGGGGGGATTCTTGATCAAACTCATAATGAAGCAGCAGAACAGTGTAGCTTTGAATTTAGGTTCTCCTTCTTGCTGGCGTGAACTCCGGCTGCCATAGCCCACACGTCTCTCAAAGTTCCCGTGGTGGGACGCAGCGAGGGGATGGAGAGAAAGACAAGGGACCAGACACAGAAAGCCGAGGTGGGTGAAGCCTCTCTCCAGGTGGGAGGGAAGGAACTGCTCGGCTGCCTTAGTGCGTTTGGTTTTACCTTTGGCAGGGTGGTGTCACGTGACACTGCTTTGCTGGAACCCACTACTTGGATTGTCTCGGGGCTTGGTGTTCCCTGCCCTGGAGCAGTTTGCTTGCGTGGCTCGCCTCAGGGGCTCTCACAGCCACGCTCCCACCGGCCACCTCGGTTCTGGGCATGTGCTCAGTTCCCGGCTTCAGGGGCCCCTTGCACCTGGGCAAGTCACCTTCCGCCTGCATCCTTCGTCACCTTATCTGGAGAAGGAGGGCACAACAGCGCCTCCTTCATGAGGTAGTTCTGAACATTTCACAGCCCAGATAAGATCCTGGCTCGGAAGAAACCTTCGGTAACGTGACCACAAGAGCAGAAGTGTTTTGGGCCCCGTCACCGAACTTGCAACTTCTGGCCTACTTTTAGTACTGAATAACAGATTTTTGCAAACTGACTGTTAGTTCATTGTTATGTATTTAAACAATTCTTCTTGTGATTGACATCTATTTTATATCGCTGTATATGACTGATGTGATCTTGTGTCTAGATGTCCCCCAGAGACTCATGCAGTGGTAGGTAGGAACTTCCTCAGGAGAGGCTGGGCCTGGAGTGTGTGGTGCTGGGGTTGAACGTGTCTGATTACTCAGTCTCTCCGCGGATTGGTTGGGCCGTGCTCTAAGCCCAAGAGCCTAGACAGAATGTGAAAGAGGAAGAGAGAGGCTGC
This sequence comes from Capromys pilorides, assembly GCA_004027915.1. Taxonomy (NCBI): domain Eukaryota; kingdom Metazoa; phylum Chordata; class Mammalia; order Rodentia; family Capromyidae; genus Capromys; species Capromys pilorides. The sequence goes on from PVKN010015006.1 coordinate 15,703, forward strand.
TCAGGTCCCTGAGCTTGCTCTGGCTCTTTCTGCCTTCTACTGCCCAGGAAGTGTTTCTCCTCCTCCTCGAGTTGACCCTCTGCTGTGCCACCCTGCCTTGGAGCCCGGCGCCATGAGCTGAAATCTCTACAACTGTGAGCTAAAGAAGAATTTCTTCCTTTAACTTAGGTGTCGGGCATTTTGCCTCAGCATGAGAAAAGCAAGACAGTATTCAATTTTAATTTGTTAGGCTTGTTTTATAGACTACTATGTCATCTATCCCAAGAGATGTTCAGTACGTCACTGTAGGCAGGTTGTTCAGTCTGGCTGATCAACAGAGAGTCATTGAAGTCTGATGCTTCCTCGGCATGATCTGCCCATTGCTGAAGGGGACACAGTGGTCCTTTACTATCACTGTCCTAGTGGCTCTCTCCCTTCAGGCACACTAGTGTCACCTGTATACAGTTAGGTGGTCAAATGTCTAGTGCATACATATTCATAATTGCTACGTATCTTCTTCTTTCTAATTGGTGCAGCCTCTTGTTGAGCTGGCCTCTTCTCATCCTATCATGACAGTCTTTGAGTTCTTCTTCAATTTCCAATTTGAAGTCTTTTTAGACATGAGCCTAATTCCTCTTCCCTCTTTTGGTCTTGAGTTGTGGGCAGTATCTCTTTCCGTTCCTCCATTCTTCAACTTTCAGTCTGTGTGTTTCCCTCCAAAAGAGGCGGATCTCTTCAAGGCAGCATACAGCAGGGTCTTAAGTCTTTGTCCATTCAGACTCTCTGTCTTTTGATTGGAGAATTTCATACATTTACATTGATGGTAATATTAACAGAAAATGACATAATACTGAAATTTAAATTATTTTGTAATAGTTTTGTGAATCTTTTCTTGTTTCTTTCTTTGGGATTTTTCTCTGGGAGTATGTTTAGATTTATTTTTTTTTATTTTTATGCATCTATTATAGGTATTAATTATCATCTTGTAGTTAGGTTATTTTAAGTTATTAACAACTTATGTTAGCTTACTTTAAATTCCTAGCAATTTAACTTTAATCATAAAAGCAAATTATACTTTTCATTCAACTCCTCCTCCAACATTTTGAATGTTTGATGTCTTAAATTATACCTAGTATATGCATACCAATGAAGAAATTCTATGGGCCAGCCAAATAACTCAGCAGATTAAAGCACCTGCAAGAAGGCCCAGGGGTTAGATTCCCAGACCTTCTGTGTTGGCCCAGCCTCAGAGTTCACTGAGACAGCAATTGAGACTGGGCGTGGTGGCACACACCTGTAATCCCAGCTCTTGGGAGGCTGTAAACATGTGAATCACTATGAATCCAATCTAGTAGTGAGCCCCTGAACACCCTGTAGACCCTCCCCACACACACACACCAAAAAAGAAATTCTTGTCTTTGGTATTATTTTAAAGGGTTCTTTTTTTCTTAAGGATTCTTTTACAACATTCATATAAAGATAAAATTGCATACCACTAATATGGGATGAATGACACTTTTTTATTTTTTAAAAAAATAAAAAAGTTTTAAAAAACATTAAAAATGAGACAGAATTTCACTAAACAAGATAATACAAATTCAACAATGGTTGGTATACTACTGTTACGGTTTATGTCTGGTTGTCCCCCCAAAGCCTCATGCAATCATGGAGTGGGGACTTCTAGAGTTTGAGACTTGAGTCATGATCCACTGGGATTATGTGTTTTAGTAATGATGGGACTATGAGTCTGAGTACCGCTGGGATTACTTGACTCTTGATGCACTGGGATTATGTGCTTTAGTACAGAGGGAATTATGGGTCTGAGTCCTTCTGGGATTATGGGTGTGGCCTAAGGCAGATAGGTTGAGGCAGAGAGCCTGAATGTAATACAAAGAGAGACAGAGAGACAGATGTTGGTTGTTGCTCTCTATGCCCTGGTTGGTCTGTTGCCTCTGTCATGATTGTTGCTGTTCTGCCGCCATGAACTGAATGCTCTCTGCCCTGTTCCACTCAGCCTTGGGCCAGCCAAATATGGACTGAAACCTCCAGCAACTGTGAGCTAAATAAACTTTTCCTTCCTTCATTTTGAGAGTTGGGTGTTTGTCCCAGCAACGATAGAAGAGTAACTAACTAAGACAACTACATAATGTTGTCTTCAAAATAGTTGTTTCGATTATCAGATACAAGCATCCAAAATTGGTTTAAATAATAGTCATAAGAAATTAAGAGTGTGGGTGCCAGCATATCGCAGCAGATCCTGATTGCCACTCTCCGGCCGTGCAGCTCGGCCTCCAGCGCCAGCCTCGTCCCATGCAGCCCTCGGAGGAATCACCGGCACCGCAGCCCCCTAAGAAATTCGAGAAGCTGCCCGATCATCTTTACCACCATGGCCAAATATAAAGGTAAAGGAGGTAAAAACAGAAGCAGAGGTAAGGACGAGAATGAATCTGAAAAAAGAGAATGGGTGTTCAAAGGAGGCGGGCATGAACCTGCCCGGGGAATCCAGATGTTGGGAAGATGACGATTAGAAGCGATGCGCTTTGATGGTGTGAAGAGACTACGTCACATCAGAGGGAAACTGAGAAAAAAGATTTGGATAAATACCTCAGACATCGCATTGGTTGGTCTCCGAGATGACCAGGATGACAAAGCTTATGCGATGCTAACATACGATGTGGATGAAGCAAGCAGTCTAGAAGCATATGGCGGGCGTCCAAGCATGCTGAGATCCATGTGGCTGGTACATTTGGTCCTGGAGATGATGACGAAGTTCAGTTCAATGACACTGGAGGTGATGATGGAGACACCGACGATATCTAAATTGAACCCAGCATTTCACATTCCAATTTTTTGGAAGATTGTCCTACAGTTTGGATTTGGGCCATAACTCTCCAAGAAGTTTCCATTGGCATGATTGTAATTTTTTAAGGCAGTTCGATTTGGTTCTAAGCTATTTGTTTCTGTAAAATCTGTTACTAATGAATTATCTTAAGTGAAATGCTAAGCTCATGTTATTCTATTGATATAATGGGTCTTATAGAGAGAAGACCCTGTGCATTTCAAAAGTTAACACATGACTGTCTTTCCT
>PVKN010015007.1:0-18668 GCA_004027915.1 Capromys pilorides
GTATTTAAGTCACTCTTCTAAAAAAAACTTATAGGGGTTGAGGATGCAGAAAACGCAAGATCCTGAGTTTGGTTACTGGTGCCCTCCAAAATTTATTTATTTATTTTTCTTCTTTTGAGTTCTTATACTAAGGAGACTACGATATTTGCATATGTAGGTCTAGTTTATTTCACTTACAAGTATACGTTCAAGATATGTCCACTTATATATGAACTCTTCTAGTCTATCATTCTGTATAGCTGAGTAATATTTCATTTTGTGAAAATATCACATCTTTTTCAGCCATTCTTCAGATGATGGGCATTTTGGTCGTTTCCAAGATTTGGCTATCACAAATTGTGCTGCGATGAACATAGGTGCACAGACATCACTATGGTATGATGTTTTCAGTTCTTCTGGGAAAATTCCCAGTAGGGGGATAGCTGGATTGAATGGGATTTCCAGTTCTGGTTTTTTAAGGAGTCTCCACACTGCTTTCCATAGTGGTTGCACCAGTCTGCATTCTGGGTGGGCAACTAACTGCGGAGGGCTGGAGGTGACTGCACCGCCTCTGCCCCTCCCCTTCCGGCACTCCCATTTCCGGTCTCTCACTTCCGGCTCCAGTTTCCGGTGCTCCCAGCAGCCCTGGGGTGCGTGGTCCTGCACAGCGCATCTCTGCCTCCACGCTCTTGGCCTTCTCTTCGTGCCCTGGCCACCTCCTCTCCCGTCCACACAGGGGCTCGTCACAGTAGCCACACACACACACAGATCCACCGTGGTCCCACCTCCAGACTCCCACGTGCAAAGGCCGTATTTGCAAGTGGGCACACCTTCCAAGGTTCCCGTGGACGTGGGTGTGGCAAGAGGCCGCTGTTCAACCAGGCGTCAGAAACCTAAGCGTCCCTGGGCTTCGCTAGGAAAAAGGCAGACCATGTCTAAAATCATAGTCAACGAATGCAGCTCCCCGGATGTGGTGGTGCACACCTGTAATACCAGCACCAGGGAGGCTGAGGCAGCACAATCACCCTGAATTCGAGGCCAGCCTGAGCTACCCAGCGACTTCAAGGACAGATTGAACTGCATAGCAAGACCCTGACTCTGAAACACAAAAACTTAAAAAGTCATTTGAGGACCCTCTGGTTCCAAAATGCCAACCCAGTGGTCCGGTAATGAGAGAGACTTTCAGAAATTCAGAGCGAAACACAAAACCAGGGGCTGGGGAGATAGTTCCATGGCACAAGTGCCTGCCTGACAAGTGCAAGGTCGTGAGTTCAAACCCCGGTCCCGCAAAAAAAAATAAAATAATAATAATAAATAATAAAAATGTTAATAAAAAAAAAAAGACTAAACCAGAGGGACACCGAGCCGCCGCCGGGTGGACAGCCTCTCCTTCACTCGCTTCCCACAGCTCCCGCTCCCTTTCCCCTTGTGCTATCAGGGCTCATTCAGAGTCAATGAATACTGAGGGCCAGCGGCATCCGGTAGCGGTAAACGGGGCAATCAGCTGCTCTCGCGGTTGTCCTGGCAACGGTGCCGCCTGCTGTGGTTGGGTTTCCCTGCGAAGCCATCTTCTGGCTGCGTCGTAGCCTCCGTTAGATTCGATTTCAGTGGAGCCAAACACAGAGGTCTGCGTGGAGTTTGACTTCTGTGGCCTCCCGACCAACCAGAAAACCTGTGGCGGTGAATCCGCACCCAGCGCCTCTGGCACCTGGAGGCCGGCCTGCGCCGGGAGGGCGCTGTCTAAGGAGCACCCAAAATAGATAAACATGAACAGAGAAGGAACAGCTGGGAAGGCGCTCCTTCCTTCTCGCCTCTGGCCTGCTCACCTCATGAAAACTGAATTCTAATGTAAATTTAGAAAACAAAAAGGTAGAAAGGGGGAAATAAAGAAAAAATAGAAAAAATTTTAAACGCTTGCGATGCTGCGTTTTGTATGTATTTTGCCTCAAACTTTTTTTTTTTTTTTTTTTTTTTGTATTTTAGGGTTTTCAGGATCTCACTACAAGATCGACTCGTACTGATCCATCCACCTGTTTATAGACTCCCAAAAGTTGGGATTACAGGTGCGTGCCACCACACCCAGTCTTAGTTGCCATCTCAGCACACCCCGGGGGCGGAGCTGGCACGGCAGGCCCCGGGGATCTAAGGCCGGTCCCTGGGCCTACTTGCAGGAGCTTTAATCCGCTGAGCTATTTGGCCCGCCCTGCCTCAACTTTTAAAATCTATTTTCTGTATTTTTTAGATGACACTGGGGATTGATGAGCACTGGGGATCGAACCCAAAGCCTTTGCACCGAGGCTGCCTCCACGCCCTTTCCCTATTCTTCACTTTGAGTCAGGGCCTCTAATTCAGGAAGCTGCCAGGGTCAGGTCAGACTCACGACCCTCCTGCCTCAGCCCCCAGGAGCGCCGGCTTAGTTGCCCTTCTCCGCCAGGAGCACAGGGACAGACCCTGCAGTCCTGGACCATGAGCTCTGCGAGACGCTACCCTCAGCCGCCACTAGGTGGCAATGGTGACGCTAAATCCTATTTTTTTTCTTTATTGTATCTGATACAGGATCTTATTACGCAGCTCGAACTGTTAGCGTCTCGTTTTCAGCCTCTAGCTATGGGATTATAGAAGCGTGCACCACCATGCCCAGTTTCGGTGGCTGGTTAAGCAAGCCCGGGGGCGGTGCCAGGGCACTGGGGATTGAACCCTGGTTTCCTTGCTTGCCTAAGCAGGCGCTTAGGCCGCTGAGCTATCTCCCCGAACTCGGTGCTGGTCCTTTAAACCACATTAAAAAAACAAACAAAAAAGCATTTTACAGACTGGGCATAGTGGCGCACGCCTGTAATCCTAGCACATGGGAGGCAGAAAACTACAAGTCCTGTCTGTGTAGTGAGACACTATAGACCCTGTACTAAATACATAAACCAGATTTAAATTTAAACCATGCGCTCATGCATTGATCATCAAACATTTCCGCAGTGTCTTCTCTGCACCTGGCGCCAGTGTAGGCCGGCAACACCTGGGGGGCAGCAAATGGAGCGCTAGGGCCCCTGCCACACGGACCTGAGGCTCCGGGGAAAGAGCCCGACGGAAGCAGAGCACCTCGAGCTCAGTGCAGCGCCTTGGCGCCCTGGGGTGGAGAGGGGCAGGGAGGCAGCCCAGAAGACCTGGAGCCGCGTTCGCCTGCATGTTTCATCGTCTTTTCCGGTACCAGACCCCGAGCCCTGGGGCCTCTGCACGGAACTGCGTCTGCAGAGCCTTGGTATTTAATTATTTGGAGACCACGAGGATCTGGGCTAAACTTTGTGCCTTCCTGCCTCAGCCTCCTCCGGAGTGCTAAACGGCAGGTGTATTTTTATAGGTGACAGTCATGCTTTATCTGATGATAGTCTTGTCGCTATTTTTATTAACTAAAATAGCAAATTTTAGGATCTGTGGGCTGGCTTCCGGCAGTAGAAAGGCAAAGGCAAAGGCAAAAGCTGGCTGCTAAGCTAGCTCCAGGGAGGAGGAGACTGGAACCCGGGCTCTGCCCAGGGACCGTAGGCAGGACCTCGAGGGTCGCCGTGCGCTGCTGGGCTGCTGTTAAGGAACTACATCCATCCATCCATCCATCCTTCCTTCCAAGGTCTCCCTATGTAGCCCAGCCTGGCCTCCAACTAGTAGTGGTCCCCCTGCCTCAGCCTCAGAGCGTTACAGGTGTTACCACACCTGGCAGGAACTCAAGTTTCTAAAAATAATCCAGGTAGACCTGGGAGGCCGAGAAAGATCACCAAGCTCCATGGTCAATTCATGGCCAACCTGACTGCAGAGCAAGACTCCCTCTCCCTCCCTCCCTCCCTCCTTCCCCCTCATTTTCTGTGTAAAGCATTTTGTGTGGAATCAACAGGAGAAGCCATGGGATCAGGCGCCACCGTCGCTCCAACACTGTTCTAGGTGTCTTTTTTTTTAATTTATTTATATTATGGCTGGCTCAGCCTGCCCTGGAGGTGGGGCTGGTGCAGCATGTGGTGCCGGGATCGAACCACGGTTGCCGCAGTTGCCTAAGCTTACCTAAAGCAGGGACTTTAGACTGCTGAGCCACCTCGCCGGCCCCTAGGTGTCATTTTAATCGCTTGAGCTAAACTGAGCTACGCAATAGTCCTGTGGCTTAAACTCAGATTGTACAGCTCCCTCTGAGTCTTCCCAACCCCTCCCTCACGACCTACGGCCTCGCTGAAGGTTAAACTATGTTAACGCGCGGTTGTTCTGCTTTGTTTTTGCTCTGGGGCGTGAACCCGGGGCCTTGGCACTGCGCTATAACTCCTTTTCATCTTTTATTTACAGAGCGCGTCTTCTGAAGTCACTGGGTCGCGCAGTCTGCGCTGAAATTCGTGACAGCCCCGCCTCGCCCCCCAGAGCGCTGCTCCGCGCCACGGCCCCCCCACCACTCCCACGCGTGGCCCTGCGGAGCCGCTGCGGCTGCGCGCGCACGCACGCCGTGCGCCGCCCGTGACGCACAGAGGCCCCGCCCCGGCAGCGCCCACGCGCTCTGGGCGGGGCCCAGCGCAGACGTGCCACGGGCAGGGGCTGCAATGGCGGAGGACGACGGGCGGGGCTGGGCGCGGCTGGGCGGGACTGCAGCTCCGCGGCCGGGCGCCAGGGGGCAGGCGCGCGTCTGGGGCCCTCGGCCGGCTGGAACCGGTCTGACCGGAAGTTTGGGCGGGGCCTTCACTTCCGCTAGTCGCTCCACGTGGCAAACGGGAGAGCTGGGGAAAACAACAAGATGGCGGTGGGCGCTGAGGGTGGGGGTTGGGCTCGGGGCGGAAGAGCCCGGCGGGGTGGACGCGTGTGGGGTCTTCTGGGGTGCCCACGGCGCGTCCCTGAAGTCACCACCTGCTGCCTTTTTTCCTTTTTTGGCATGTGCCTGTCTGCAGTCCCCGCCAGTGGGGGAGGGAGATGTTGTCTCACAGACGAGGGGGGCGGGGGGCCCTACGGCGGCCGGGCGCGGCCAGTAGAAACGCGTTCGCGTCTGACTCCCGCCCCGGGGCGCGCGGCCTCTGCCTTGGGCGCCTGCGAGGGCGAGCACTGCGCCCCGTCCCGTCGGTGCGGGAAGAGCGGGCGGCCCGGATCCCCGCGCGACCCTGCCGTCACAGTGCGGTGGGGTGCGGGAGGCGTTCGCCGCCTCGGGGTTGGGGTTAGAGAAATGGAGCCTGCGGGGCAGCCCCAAGGTGAGCTGCGCCCCTGGGAAATATGGGGAACAGAAGATGGGGCCGAGGTCCCCAGCCCTTCGTGCGCAGCTGTGAGTGCGTTGCGAGGCCCAGGGTTGGGAACACCACCATCCCCCCTTTACTAAACACTTCCTGAAGGTTTGGGGAGTTCAGTAAAAAATTTTTTGAAAATGATACGCGCCCCGATGAGGGCACCCACGGTGGCAGCGCCGGGGGTGTCACGGCCGCTGCGCGCAGCTCTGCGTCGCCTAAAGCCAGCTCGGCAGGGACTGGGTGTGGCTCGGTCCGGGCGCCGCGCGGCTCGGTGCTTAATGTCCTGAACTCTCAGAACCGTGACTACCAGGAATGACTTCGGTGAAACATTCTGCACTCGAGTGTGTTCAAATTCTGTACATAGTTTCGTAACCACTTCGTTATGGAGATTTTTTGTTTTGTTTTTTGGCGGAACTCGGGATTGAACTCATGACCTTGTACTTGCGGGGCAGACACTTGTGCCCCTGAGCTGTCTCCTCCGGCCCTGCACTTCGGATTTAGCCGCCTGGATGTTTGTTTTCTTCTGTAAGAAGGTTCGGGTGTGGGGCTGGCAAGATGGTTCAGCAGTCTAAAACACCTGCTTAGGAAAACGTAGGAATTGGAACGACCGAGGTTCGACCCCTGGCACCACATGCTGTGCCAGCCCCAGCCCCAGGGCAGGCTGAGCCAGCCATAATACAAAAATAAATAAATTTTTAAAAAAAATGGCGGTGGGCGCCAGCCTGTGTAATCCCAGGTCTTTGTTAGGCGGGTGGCTTCTGGCCCACCCTGGGCAAAGTAGCGACTTGACGGTGGCTCTGTATGAAGGCCCTGCGTTCAGTCCCATTACTCCAAAGGCGAAAACGCTTATTTTCTGTGGCTGAACAAACGCGTAGATCAGCGATAGAGCACTTGCCCAGCCTAGATGTCTGGTGTCCTCATCTGATCTCCAGCACTAAACAAAGGCTGGTATACAGAGTTTTGTTTGAGACACGGTGTCGCCATGCAGTTCAGGCTGACCTTGAGCTCCTTCACTTTGTACCCCAGGCTGGTCTGGAACTCAAACAAAAATCCTCCTGCTTCAGCCTCCTGTGTGCTGGGATTTCAGACCTGTGCCACTATGACCAACTCCTTTTTGTACATATTTCTGTAAAAGTTGAAATCAACATAAATTCGAGGGGCCAGGGAGATAGCTCCGTGGCACAAGTACCTGCCTGACAAGTGCAAGGTCGAGAATTTGAACCCCAGTCCCGCCAAAATAAATAATAAAACCCTCAAACAGGATACACAAAGCTTCTAATTCCAGCTATAGTGGAGGCTGAGACAGAAGAAAGAATCTCAGGTTAAGTTCAAGATCAGCCCAGGCAATTGAGCAAGACCAGCACAAAGCGGAAAAGTACAGCAGAGCTCAGTATTAGAATGACTCGGCTTCATCTGCAGTACAGAAAAGAAAAGTAAATGTAGTAACCTGCGAATCCAGGAATTTCACATCTTGGGGCTGGGCTTGGTGTCCCACGCCTAGAATCCCAGCACTTGGGAGGCTGAGGCAGGAGGATCAGCATGAGTTCAAGACCAGCCTGGGCTACAAAAGCGAGTTCAGGGGCCGGTGAGATGGTTCAGTGGTCTAAAGCGCCTGCTTAGCAGGGCTCAGGCAACTGCGGGGACTGCAGTTCGATCCCCGGCACCACATGCTGCATCAGTGCCACCACCAGGGCAGGCTGAGCCAGCCACAAAGTGAATAAATAAAGAAACAAACACAACAAGCAAACAAATAAATAAAAATAAAATTTTAAAAAAAAAAAAGTTGAGTTCAGGGCCAGCCTGAACTGCATAGCAAGACCCTGTCTCAAAAAGAAAAAAAAAAAAAAAAAAAGGAATTTCACATCTAGAAATGTATGCTAGGGCGCTGTCATACAAAGCTAAATAAATAAATAGGATCTACAGAGCCAAGGATATAGCTGTGCAGCATAAGGGCCTGCCTGGCAAGCGCAAGGTCCTGAGTTCAATCCCCAGTACAAGAAAAAAAAGCTCTGTAGCCCGCTGGTGGTACACACCTGTCATCTGAGCTCTTGGGAGCCTAAGGCAGGAGGATCCCAAGAGAGGCCAGGCTGGATCACATCCTCAACTCGGGACCATCCTGAACTGTACAGCAAGACATTGTCTGAATAGAAAAAAACATTTACTAAAATATAAAAAGCTAAGTGGAAGATGCATCCATTTCATCAGAGAATGATTCAGTTTGTGTGTGAATTTTTCATTGTTTTGGGGTGGTTTTCTGTTTGGGGTTGTGGATGTTTTTGAGACAGGGTCTCCCTGGGTAGGCTGGCTGGCCTTGGCCTTGGCGCGATTCTCCCACCTTGTTCCCGCCCCCCCAAGTGCTGGACAGCACGCATGGCCTCGCCCTTACCTTTACAACCTGACTGCAGCCTCCCTTAGCAGACATCTGCTGCAGACTTTCTTGCAGCTCCTGGTACACTTGGTTTTTACTGTGGTTGTCCTTGTCAGCTTGTTTTGTTGTTAAGACTTCACTGTGTCCCCACATGGCTTGTTGTACCTACACTTCTACCTCCCTGCAGAACGTCCCTCCCTACTTCTCCTCCACCTTCACCTCCTCCGAGACAGCTCATCAGAGTCACTTAATCCCCACTCCCAGCCCAACTAGGGCTCCCTTACTGCAGGGACCTTTTTTGGTGGGGGGTGGGGAGAGGGTAGGTGCTTTGAGACACGGTCGGTGCACTAGGCAGAATACAACCCAGGCTGGCCTCAAACCGAAAGCAACCCTCCACGCCGTCCTAGTCCTTGGGACATGTACGAAAAAAATACTGCTCGTTTATCTGAAACTCGAATTTAAGAGGGCAACTGACAGTTCCACTTGCTACCCTAGCAAAGTCGTACTTTGAAGGCAAACCCAGCAGCACAGGAAGTTAGGTTTCTCCAAGGCATGAAGGCAGCAAACACCGGAAGCTGCCAGCTCCGCGGGCCGTGCAGAGACAATGAATGCAGCGCCGGGCTTTTACGGGACCGCCGCGACTTTCTGAGCACTGTTAACTCGATCCTTCATCCGTTCATGCAGCGTTTATTTTTCCAGGGCCTGCTCTGTGCCAGGCATAAATTCTGGAAGGAACAAGACTAAGCCAGCTATAGGGGCTGGGGAGTTAGCTCAGTTGAATAAGTGCTCAGCTGGCAAACACAAGGTCCTGAATTCAATCCCCAGTTCTGAAAAAAAAAAAAAGACAAACCAACTACAAATCCTTGTCCTGGAACAGGCCAGGGCGGACTGACTGTAGAATGACACTTGCTGGGGCCGGTGAGATAGTTCCGTGGACTAAAGCACCTGTTTAGTCAAACTTAGGCAAGCTCTGGGACCGCACTTCAGTCTCCATCCCTGGCACCAAATGCTGCGCCAGCCCCACCCCTAGGGCAGGCTGAGCTGGCCAGAGTCTGGCGGGTTGGCGGGGCCACTAAGGAGGCTGAAAGCAGGAGGATCACCAAGCTGTGTAGTGAGACAGACCCTGCAACAACCAAATACATTAAAAAAAAAAAAAAAAGACATTTGCTATAAAGGGCTGGACATAGTAGAGCAGGCCTGCGATCCCAGTCCTGGGGAGACTGAGACAGGAGGCTCTTGAATTCAAACCTGTCCTGGGCAATTCAGTGATAACTTGATTCAAAACATCAAAAGGGGGGGCCGGCGAGATGGTTCAGTGGTCTAAAGCGCCTGCTTAGCAGGGCTCAGGTGACTGCGGGGACTGCAGTTCGATCCCCGGCACCACATGCTGCGCCAGCGCCACCACCAGGGCAGGCTGAGCCAGCCACAAAATGAATAAATAAAGAAACAAACAAACACAACAAGCAAACAAATAAATAAATAAATAAAACAAAACATCAAAAGGACTGGAGATTATCAAAGACCCTGGGTTGGATCCCCAGTACTGAAAAACAGAACCCTGAAAATAGGGCTGGTGCAGCATGTGGTGTTGGGGATCGAACCACAGTCCCTAAGGTTGCCTGAGCTTGCTTAAACAGACACTTTAGACCACTGAGCCATCTCGCCAACCTTGGTCTAGAAATTTATATTTGCTGTTACTTGTTCTCTGGTAGTAGTACCTAAAGGCTAACTTCCCAAACCCTATCTTTCTACATTCAGATGCATAAAAGTCTTCTTAAAAAAAAAAAAAATAGGGGCTGGGGAGATAGTTCCATGGCACAAGTGCCTGCCTGGTCTTGAGTTTGAACCCCTAAAAAGAAAAAAAATTTTAATGTATTTAGTACAGGGTCTACGAAGTCTCACTACATAGATCGGACTCATAGTGATCGTGCTATTTTCAGCTTCCCAAATGCTGGGATTACAGGTGCGCACCCTCACGTCCAGTCTCAATCGCTATCTCAGTGCGCACTGGAGGCGGGCCTGCGCCAGCACCGCAAGTGGTGCGGGGGATGGAAACCCGGTCCCCGCGCTCTGCCTAAGCAGGCGCTTTGGTCCACTGAGCTATCTGGCCGGCCCTCTTAAAATTCTTTTTTAAATTTATTTATTATAAGGTCTCACCAGACAGTTTAGGCTCATAGTGATCCTCCTATCTCAGCAGCCCCCGTGCTGGGATTACAGGCGTGCATCGCCATGCCCTTTGGCACCCGCCCTTGGTGCTGGGCCGTGTGGTATGTGGGACCTGGGACAGAACTAGAGTCCTTGTGTTGTCCAGGCAGGTGATTAGGCTACCCAACTATCTTCCCAGCCCAAAATTTTTATTTTTATTATATTTTTTGTGTGTGTGTGTGGGGCGGAGGTTCAAACTCACGACCCTGCACTTGCCAGCCAGGCACTTGTGCCACGGAGCTATGTCCCCAGCCCCTTAACCTCTAGTTTCGAAGGGCACAGGCTGAACACCAACCAGCCAAAAGCGGCTGCGGGATTATGCCCCCGGGAGGTAAAGGCGCCTGCAGGGCTTGGCGGAGGAGGCTGCGGGGACCTCCGCCCCCGCTGCTGCGCGCCGCTGCTGCCTCCCGGCCCTGCGAGCCCAGGAGCCGGGCGTGCACGAGACGCGCCTCCTCCTTGGGGACGGGCTGCCGCGTGCGAGCAGCTGCGCTCGGGGAAGCCTGATGTTTGTCTTTCCTTCCTTCCTCTTCCTTAAGGAGGCCTGCCAGGAAATAGGGCTCGGGAAGCTGCACCTGCGAGCCCCAGAGCGCGGCTGGGCACCTGCGGGTGCGCGAGCAGACGCCCGCTGGCGGCGGCGGGGCGGGCGCTCTCCCATCCAGCAAGACCGCGGCAGCCTGCTGCTGGACTCGTAAATCGTAGTAACTCCTCGCTTTCTTTAGACAACTACATAAGGGGAAGGAGGAGGGGAGTCTCAGATTTATTCCACTATAAGAATTAACCTAGAAGGAAGAGATACATTTTCTAATCCCATTTTATTTCTTAAATAAACCTGGCTCGCTTCTTGGTAAGTTTTTGGACGCTATAACTTATCAATCCATCTGTCAAAGAGGAATTTGGTAATCTTCAGGATTCACGCGTTTTTTAAAATGCTGCATAGCGCGATTTTATTGAGGAGCACGTTCCCTTTGTCCCCCCCCCTCCCGTGTCCAGTAATTGTGCCATTGGGCACGGTGGAATTAGACGGCTGCTTCCCTAACTTGTTTTCTTTCTTTTTTTTTTTTTTGAGAAATCCTATTCATTCCAACATTTGCCAAGTTAAAAGACTACACCCGAGAACTGACTTCAGACTCATCTTTTTTCCTGTAGGAAGATAAAACATAGAATCTGGCTCCTATTTGCCGGGCCCAGCACGCGCGAGCGAGGGCTGCCAGTTGGGAACAGGAAACGGCAGGTGCCTTTAAGAGGAACTTGCGGTACTTTTCCACTGCGCCCTCCGTCCCGCCGAAGCGGCAGGGGGCGGGGAGGAGTGCGGCTGCGCGGCGTGGCCTGCGCCTCCGTTGCCTGGATACCGCCGCCCCGCCCCCACTGCCCGGAGTCCTTCCGCTTCTAAGATGGCGTCCGAGTTCTATTTTTAGGGCGCCAGGAACAAAGCGCGTGGTGTCCTTGATTTCGGCGGAAGGCAGGAGGTGTGTAGCTTCTCCTGCCTGCCTCGGTGCGGGCCTGCAGTTCCTTCCATAGCGCCCCCGTTTTCTATCACGCCAGCTCAGGCGAAGTTTGGGATCTAAACTGGGCTGGGGGGTCGGGGGTGATAGCTCCGTGGCACAAGTGCCTGCCTGGCAGGTGCAAGGTCGTGAGTTCGAACCCTAGTCCCGCCAAAAATAAACTGGGCTGCGATATTTCAGGGGACCGTGGGATCACAGGGTGTTAGGGTGGTGGGCCCTGCCCCTCGCTCCGGGCGGCCCCCTTTGTGTGTGGTGCCGGATGCCAGCTGAGCCCTTCGGTCACGGCCCTGGTCCTGTGATCTCCTTTTTAAACCGCTTTTTATTTCTTCCTTTAAGAAGTGGAGGGGGGGGCCTGTGAGATGGTTCAGTGGTCTAAAGCGCCTGCTTAGAAAAGCTCAGGCAACTGCAGGGACTGCGGTTCGATCCCCAGCACCACATGCTGCGCCAGCCCCACCACCAGGGCAGGCTGGCCAGCCACAAAATAAATAAAGATACAAACAAACACAACAAGCAAACAAATAAATAAAAATAAAATTTAAAAAAAGTGGAGGGGCCGGGGCTGGTGAGGTGGTTCAGTGGTCTAAAGCTTCTGCTTAGGAAAGCTTAGGCAACTGTAGGGACCACAGTTCGATCCCCTGCACCACATGCTGCGCCAGCCCCACCGCCAGGGCAGGCTGAGCTGGCAATCAATAACTTTAAAAAATGTTTTTAAAAAAAGAAGTGGAGGGGGCGGCGAGATAGCTCAGTGGTCTAAAGCATCTGCTTAGGCAAGCTTAGGCAACAGCAGGGACCACGGTTCAATCCCCGACACCAAATGCTGGTGGTGCCCACCCCAGGGCAGGCTGAACCAGCCATAACATAAAGTTCAAAAAGAAGACGTGGCAGGCCGGCGGTATAGCTCTGCAGATTAAGTGCTTGTTTAGGGAAGCGCTGCGACCAGGGTTCGGTTCCTGGCCCCGCCTGCTGCTCCCGCCCGCTCTTGAGTGTGCTGAGCCAGCAATGGAGTCCAGGCGCGGTGGTGCGCGCCTGTGATCCCAGCACTTGGGAGGCAGGAAACAGGTGGATCAGTATGAGTTGCGTAGTGAGACCCTGTAGGAAAAAAAAAGTGGTTTATCCCCAGTTACGCTCTTACGGCACCATCACAGCCATGGGAGGCCTGGCTCGGTGGCCTGGCGCTCTGGGCAGATGAGGCAGGAGGATTGCAGAGACTCAGTAAGAGCTGGACCCAGAGTTTTAAAATGAAAGGGGTGGGGGGGAATGCCTCAGGCATAGCCCAGTGCCACGACTCTGAGTTCAATCCCTATTTTTTTTTTTCCTTCAATCCCCATTCTCTCTTTTTCTTTTCTTTTCTTTTTTTTTTTTTTTTATGGCTGGCTCATCCTGCCCTGGGTTCAGGGCTGGCGCAGCATGTGATGCTGGGGATTGAACCTTGGTCCCTCTGTCCACCTAAGGTTTCCTAAACAGGTGCTTTAGACTGCTGAGCCATCCTGCGCGCTCTCAGTCCCTATTATTAAGAAATTCATTAAATTGTAAATTTGTTGAGGGCAAAAACTTTGTTTTCCTTTTGCGGGGGTGGGGGGTGGAGGGGGTAGGGGTGGGTGTTTCTGAGACACCAATCATAGGCGTGTGCACTGGGCTTTTGTTTTCGTTTTTTGTACCTTTAGAAATACTTTGGAGGGCCAGGTGTGGTGGCACACGCCTGTAATCCCAGCACTTGGGAGGCTGAGGCAAGAGGATCGGTGCGAGTTTGAGACCAGCCTGGGCTACAAAAGTGAGCTCAAGGCCAGCCTGAACTGCATAGTGAGACCCTGTCTCAAAAAGGACAAACAAAAATATTAAGAACGTTGCTAAATAAAACATTTCTGCCCAACGCTGTGCTTTAAGGTAGAAACCTCTTGTCAGCCTGTTCACACAAGGAATCTAAGGCAGCGGGAGGTTGCTCATGCGCCCGGCCCGGCCTGTCCCGCAGAGCCGGGGAAGTCACCGAGCAGCGGGTCTCGGCCCGGCCACTGGGCGGGACTCCGGGCGTCTTCCGGTCGGCGCCGCGGGGGAGCTGCGCCCTCCCCTGTCCCCGCGCCCTCCCCTGTCCCCGCGCCCTCCCCTGTCCCCGCGCCCTCCTCTGTCCCCGCGCCCTCCTCTGTCCCCGCGCCCTGCAGATCTGCGCGCAGAATTCGGACCTTGCTCTGCACTTTGTGTGGGGAGCTGGTGCTCAGCTGTTCAGACGTGAAAGCTCCAAGCGGGCACAAACCCAGCCCACCTACGTGCAGAGAAAGTTTCCTGCCAACCCCACCAACGTCACTGTAAAGAAAAAAGTGGCTGCTTTATTGAACTGATATTAACCCAAAATGCGAGGCCTGCCCAGGCAGCCAAAGAAAAGGCGGAAAGAAGTTTCTCTGCCTTCGGGTAGCGAGGCAGACACACGCGTTACGGTGGGCGGCCTCAAAGTAAACAAGGGGACCAGAGGGCACCCTAGTTCCCATCCTTCACCCCGGATTAGGCAGGCGTTGGTAGCTGGTTGTCAGCTACCTAGCTGTATCCAAAGTGGAGAGGAGGGAGAAACGAAGACAAAATTGAAGTGTTTTGTTCATTGTTCTGTTTGTTTTGTGGTGCATTACTGAGGAATGAACACAGGGTCTTAGTCGTGAGCCACTCTCACAGCCCTTTATTGTTTTTACTTTGAAACGGGGTCTTACAGCATCGCTCAGTTGCACAGGCGGCTTCAGACTTTTGGTCCTCAGCCTTGCCGGGCACGGGGCTTACTGGCGTGTGGTACCACGCCCAGCTAAATAAACGTGTACGACAGAGGTCAGGCTTGTAACTTTCAGGGAACTTGGCCTACGCAGAGCTGGGCTGGGTTCCTCCCGCAGGAGCTGGGAAACAGCGGCGAGGCTGCCTTCTGTGTTGATTACATTTCAAAGAGAAAATTCCCAGGACTTTGAGGAAGACACCCCCAGGTTGTAAAAAGCTAGCCTGGAGCTTATTTAACTTGAAGATAGGTTTCCATACTTGTCAAAGGGGTAGAGAATGAATGGATCCTTACAAATCAGCTATAGCCAGGCCAGGAGTGGTGGCGCATGTCTATAATCCCAGCCCTCCAGAGTCTGAGGCAGGAGGACCACCTCAAGTTCAAAGCCAGCCTAGGCTACATAGTGAGTTCAAACCAGCCTAAACTGCACAGTGAGACCCTATCTAAAGGGGGAAAAAAAAAGTCTAAATCCTATAATCCCAGCGTGAGGCAGAGGCAGAAAGATCACTGCGAGTTTGAGGCCAGCCTGGGCTACACAGTGACACCATATCTCAAAAGGAAGAAGGAAAAAAGTTGTCTTAAGGGAAGCGCTGAAATGGAGTCCAGCTTTCCCACCAGCCCCTTTCTGGGTTAGAGTTGCTCCATGTGTCTTTATCCTAACACAGCGTAGATCACCCAGCTTTTCCAGACTCGGATTTTCACCTCAATGGCCCCCACTCTCACAGACATAACAGTCAAATACTAGGGAGCAAGGAGAAATAGCCAAATAGTAATGGTATTAAATTCTCTCTAATTCCAATTCTTGCTTCTTGGTTTCTCTGAAATTAAACCTGATTTCCAGCAGATGTGTCAGTGAGTTCGGAAGTTGCACTGGATCAAAGAATGCATCTGGGGGCCAGGGAGATAGCTCCGTGGCTCAAGTGCCTGCCTGGCAAGTGCAAGGTCCTGAGTTTGAACCCCAGTCCCGCCAAAATAAAAAAAAAAGATATGGCTCACTAACTGGGTATGGTGGTACATGCCTGTAACCCCAGCACTAGGGAGGCTGAGACAGGAGGATCACTACAAGTCTGAGCTATGTGGCAAAACCAAATAAATATATTTTAAAAATCAGAAAATAAAAGATATGGTTCACTATCAGACTGCCCTTGAACTCGCCCTGATCCTCCTGCCTCAGCCTCCAAGTGCTGGGATTACAGGCATGCACCACCATGACCAGCTGTACCTTATTTCTTTGCTAAATCAGGTTGCTGGTGGCTGCATTTCTTGGCCTGTGCCTGTTGGGCTCAAAGAGCAAATCAGCCCAGCCCACCTCTGCTTCTGGCAACTTCCCTAAGCCTGGCCCTGCCCACCCATCTACAGTTGTGTTGGTCTTTCCTGAGCTCCGAGACGGCTGGGTCATTTCCTGCCACAGCACACATGTAGTTACGTGTGTGCCGTCAGGTTTAATTTTCTAGCCCATCAACTTCCCACTGCATAGCCACAGCTGTTATTTTTCATCTGTGGATGGCACCTCACAACAGGCGCCTGTCTGCCTGCAGCTGAGCTCTCAAATGTGATCCTGACAGCGACAGTCACGCGGCCCGGGTGCCAGCTCCTGAGATGCGGTTGCCGCTGTCAGGGGACCTAGTTTTCACTTGGCCACAGCCTCTGCCACTCTATGTGATCCTTCTGCATTTGACCTGTGTCTGCAATGGTATTTTTCTTGGAAGCCAGGCGTGGCGGCACATGCCTGTAATTCCAGCAGTCAGGAGTCGGAGGCAGAAGGATCCACGCAAGGGCGCACTGAACCGTGACCCAGCACCCTGGCCCCCTCTTTCTGTGACAGGGTCTCACTAAGTTACTAAATTGCTCAGATTGTGCTCGAATTTGCAAACCCTCTGCCTCAGCCTCCCAGAGTTCTGGGTTACAGTGTGCCACCTTGCCTGGCTTCTGGGTTTCTTAAATCTGCCTGCTTTGCTTATCAACATTACCTTCAGTGTCCCTTCTAGATATATGACAGTTTGGCCCTAGGGCGAATGTTCCGGAAACTTATCCAGCAATCGTGGAGGGAGCTCGGTAAATGATTAGGACCTCAAGAGCCTGGAACTTTTTTTTTTTTTTGTGGGACCAGGGTTCAAACTCACGACCTTGCACTTGCCAGGCAGGCGCTTGTGCCACAGAGCTATCTCTCCAGCCCCTAATCTTGGAACTGTAACAGACTCTTAGAACGATGACCCCGAGTTCCACCCTCAACATCTTTTCTAGGACTTGCTGCATTTTGGCTGGCTGTACACACAGTGCCGCCGCTGGAGTCTAAGTTCACACGGGCCTTTGGCGCCTCGTAGGACCCACACAGCAAAGGTTGATTGAGTGCTGGGAACTGCGCCTCTCGGAGGCAGCTGTGTCTGTCCGACTACGCTAGTTGCTGTGTAGAAGTAAATGCCTTGCAAAACAAACACTCAAGGGACAGCTGTAAGGCCACCCACCGTTACCAATGTCTGTGGAATGAGTGAATGAACACACTCCTTCCCTTCAACGTGCCCTGAGATGGGGCCAGGGAGATAGCTCTGTGGCACAGGTGCCTGCCTGGCAAGTACAAGGTCATGAGTTCAAACCCTGGTCCCACAAAAAAAAAAAAAAAAAAAAAAGCCCTGAGAGACTCACAGCGATCCTCCTGTTTTCAGCCTCCTTAGTGCTGGGATTACAGGCGTGTGCCACCACACCTGGACTCTGTGGCTGGCTCAGTGTGGCCGGCTCAGCCTGCCCTGGGGGTGGGGCTGGCGCAGCTTTGGTGCCCAGGATTGAATCGCTGGCCCTGTGCTTGGCTAACCAGGTACTGTAGTCTGCTGAGCTATTTCACCAGCCCCCAAAATAAATTTTTCAAATGGGCTGAGTCTATCGCTGAATGTGAAGGCCTCAGTTGGGTTCAGTGCCCAGTACCCCCCGCACACACACAAAGGCATTCAAAACACTGCAAGTTTATCTGTAGATGAGAATTAAAATTTGTACCTAGCTTTGGCTCCTGAGTAATTAGACGGAAAAAGGGATAGGAAAGCAGCTTTTCCCTAGGCTCTGGGAAAACACTGTGTAAGGTTTGATTGTGTACTAATTGAAGTGTAAATAAAAGCTGATTATGGCCAGAACAAAATGCCCTGAGGTCAGTAAGTACTGGAGTGCTTGTCCGGAGTGGAGTCGTGGCATTCTGCCTCCCATGAAATGGACAGAGACCATCAAAGGCACTTCAGGCAGCACCCTGCCGCTGTTTATGATTCCAGTGATTTGTTTTAGAAAGCTTATGTTTTTGGCGGGACCAGGGTTCAAACTCAACACCTTGCACTTGCCAGGCAGGCACTTGTGCTACGGAGCTATCTCCCAGGTCCCCAGAAGGCTTATGTTTTCAAGAAAGAATTTCAAGTTCTTTTTCTTCTTTAGTTCAAGGAGCCTAGATCTTCATTGTTTGAACAAGCATTTTGTGCGGTTTAGCAGAATTGAGGTGCTCTGTGAGCACCTAGGTGTTCTCAGCCCTTCAGTGGTATTGCCTACAAAATGATTCAAGGACCCCAGGCAAAGTGCTTCCCGGCCTTCAACCTACAGGGACACCAGCAATGAAAACTCAAAGCATGTGTCCCCTCCTCGTCTGGGGCCTTAAAGTCACTCAACTGTTTTGTCTGGCCACAGTAGTCCTTTCTGAGCTCACAGAACTATTAGGGTGAGGGTAGCAGGGGACCGGCTAGGAAGAATCCTCAGCACCCATCCTGGCAGAAGAACTGCCCAGCAGCTTTCCTTGGGGGCCACTTACAACTGCAGGACAGAGGACACTGATTCTGAAGCGCGGACAACTGTCATTCACTAAACGGGTAGCCATGTAGTCGTAGAAAAAACAACCGGCCGCGCAAATCGCCTTTACTGGCGGCAGCAGAATGTACGCGTCGGCTGCTAGAAAGGACTTAGAACCTCGAAGACCTCGATCCGAAGAACAGCTCCAGGGGGAGCGCACAGAAAGCGGGGTAGCACCCAGGCCCAGCCAAATCCCTGGGAGCCTGAGACGCTGCTGGGCGCGGCAGGGCTGAGGTCGCTCTCGGGGACCTTTGGACCAACGTGGTTGACTGCCAGGACCTCAGGGGCGCAGCAGGCTCTCGGGCACACAGACGCCGGACCGTGAAGGAAAGGCCGCCCAGGCCAGGCACTGCCACTCCCGCAAGCGCGCCCCGTCCCTGCGTCCTGGCTGCTGGAAGCCAGCCGCGCGGCTCCCTGCGGGTTCTCTGAGCTTCCGGAGGCAAAAGCAAATTCTTTGATGCCTGACTTTGTTTTTGTTTTTGTTTTTTTTGGTATTATGGCTGGCTCAGCCTGCCCTAGGGGTGGGAGCTGGCGCAGCATGTGGTGCCAGGGATCGAACCGCCGTCCCCGCAGTTGGCTAAGCTTTCCTAAGCAGGCGCTTTAGACCGCTGAACCATCTCACCGGCCCAATGCCTGACTTTCTTTGTAGGATGCTGACGATCTAAGAGTTCTATTCAGCTTGCCAAATGGTAGCGTAGACTTCAAATAATTTTGTGACTTAGTTTCTAATTCCAAATCTGCGTGGGTGTCCTTCCATTCTGGGGAGAGAGAAGACCTCAGTAGCACAGAAAAAAAAAAAAACAGCCCACGAGGAGCGACCG
>PVKN010015008.1:0-18719 GCA_004027915.1 Capromys pilorides
ACATGTACCTGGGCTCCTCTGTTACCAAGCCGTGTTGCCATCATGTCCTCATCCCAACCGTGGCGCCAGGTTTTGTTCCAAGTTTTTAACTATTCCCCATATACTTCTCTGGGGGGTGTAAAGTGCTAAATAGGACCATGGGAGAAGTGGGAATGCACAGCACCCAGACTGCAAGGGTGCGAGACTTGTGTGGCCAGAGCCTGGGACCACTCGGCTTTGGTCTGCTCTTGACTCCTGCGACTAACGGAGAGATGCAGGTGCTAGTGCTGTGGTTCTCACTGCTCTGCAGAGCAAGCATGCAAATGCACAGTGCACAAGTACCAGGCACAGTTGCTGCTCACTGCTCTTGAGGCCCTGTGTCTGCTTGGTGGAGGTCACACTAGGTGGCTCGCCTGTCCCACTGGAGCCACAGCATCATCTTGTTTTTCTGCAGTTTTACTACAGAAGTAACCTCCCTGGCTGAGCTTTGCTGGCTTTAACACCCTATGGTTGGAAGTTCTATCCCTGGGCTTCTCATTGCCCACCTCATGTCAGCAAGGCCCATCTCTGCATGGCCATCTGCAGTGTTGGTTGTGTGGCAGGTGCCAGCCAGGAACATCACAGCTTGTGTGTTCACCACTGCCAGCCTCTGGGCCCAACTGGGGCCCGCGGGACTGCACTGCAGGAGCCCTGCTCTGTGACACTAGCAGCAGTGTGGTGCAACGGTAATACGTCTTGGACTTTCCACTTACAGAAGCTCACCCAGCAGGCAACTGCCTGCCCTCTCCCCATCCTTATGCCTCCACCACTTTCTTGCTTGACTACACTGGTAGTTCTGATACAATGGTGACAAAGATGAGGGAAGCCTTGTCACCTCCATAACTTCTACTGTGTATTGGAGAAATCTGCTACGAGAGGCCAAGGCCAGTCACTGCAGTTCACAGCTTATGTAACCCCAGTTCAAGCTCAAACCAGGCAATTCAGCTGTAACTTGACTTAAAAACAAAAATGACCTGGGTATGCGGTTCACTGTGAAGGCCCTGGGTTCAATTCCCTGCTCTGCTCTGAGGCAGAAGGGAGCAATTTTCATACGCTTACCTGCCTCAGGCAAAACCTCACATTATCAAAGCTTTTGTCAGGTGTTATCAGTCACGTGGCACTTGTAAAATCTTGGTTTTATTCTGACAGATGCAACCACACTCTGCTGGGCTCCTCAGTAGTTTTATGTGTGTGAATCTCATGATCTCCCCCAATTTATGTAATCAGAAACTGACTACTGGGGGCCTGCGGCTTAGTTCTGTTTAAGCGCCTGCTCAGGCAAATGCAGTCAGTCCCACGGGACCACGGTTCATCCCCAGCTCCACAAGCCTTACTCAGCCCACTGGTAAGGCAGCCTGAGTCAGCCAAAAGAAAGAAAAAAAAAAGAAAGAAACTGATTACTGAAAGTACTGGATAGTAAAAACTTGTGTTGCAAGTAACCTGTTCTGCAAACCACAAACACCTCTAAAAGATCCATAGCCTGATAAATGACTTTATCACTTCAGTAAATCTTGCCATACAAGCAGCATGTGACACCAAATGGCACACAATCAGAACTGAGCTTGTGGTTCTTTACAGGATTGTGGGTAAGTCTCTCAACAGCAAGAAGTATGGAAATCTCACCTGCAGAGGAGATTAGGGAGACATGTAGAAGGTGGAAAGAGTTGCAAAAATTTTGTAGAAAGCACCACCAGGAAAAGGCTGCAGCAGTGTATGACAACCCATGAAATACCCAAACAGAGGCAAAAGCACGTGCCACTGGACAGGTCCCTTGTTAGAGCTACACGAAAAGAAAAAAAACTCCACAGAGTCAGCAGACACCAGAGATTCTGCTAGTGCAGGTAAAGTCCCCACACTAGCCATGAAGGTTTGGTTAGTGCAGAGGAGTTTCTTCTTTATATTTTGTATTTTACTACTTTGTATTGCAATACTACAATTATTTTTATGTAAATAGTTTTGGATCGTAGAATGAATCATCTGGGTTTTCATTATTTCTCCTGAAGAAATTCACTATGATATGCAAGTGTTTCAAGTTACGATCATGTTTTCAAAATGGTTCTCACAAACCAAGGTATTACTGTATTTAAAAAAACCCCAATTTTGGAAATCAGCTATTTCCAAATTTTGTGTATACTTACACAAACAGCAATGAATAAGGGGATTACCAACATAAAGCTCAGTACAGGTGATGAGCCCTGGGTCCTGTCCCAGCTCGAGTTAACAGCAGAAGCTGCTATATACCTACTTAGAATGAGAACATCTACCAACAATGCACAACCAAGTTAATCCAAATAAATACCCTTTATTAAAGAAAAAAAGGAATATTGTTAAGCACCAAAACTGTATGTTATTACATTGCATGTACAATAAGAGAAAGGTGACTGTAATACTTGGTGGACAAGTACTTAACTCTGAAGTCAGGTATAAAAAACATGAAATACAAAGCAATACAGTAATTACAATGCATAAAATTTGCACTAATGAGCAAAAGGCAACAGTCAAAACAATTACGGATTTCATAGTATTGCTATAAATGCTTGCTTAGTGCTTTCTTTGTACTTTTAATACTTTAGAATGTTAAGTAAGCATATTTCTTGTAAATCTGCAGGAGGTGCATTAACAATCCACTGTGCACTGTCTATTAATGTCATGGTGAGAAAGCCATCCATATAGCCAAGCACAACGTGCTAGTGTTTCTGCTTCTACCTTTTATAGTATTGCACAAGCTAGAAAATGGTGAGTCAGTTTGCCTGCATAATTTTCATTTACCTAGAATGGATAGAAACATGTCGGTGTCATTAGCTCTAACGGATTTATTCATGCAAAATGATCTGTAGCCTCCACTTGTCATAAACTAAGCATCTGGCTCCATGCCTGGCAAGACACACAGCACAATGAGAAATCTCATGTACCAGAGGGTTGTGTCCAAGCCCTGGAAACCAGAAGTCACTGATTTGCACTGTCTGCCCTTCTTGGAAATGCTGCCTGGTGATTATGGAGACCTCTTAGAAATAATATTAGGGCAGCTAGAATAACTAGCTCTATCCTTTGACAGTTAACCAGAGAACATGCAAGTTAAAAAAAAAAAACCATTAAAATTCAGCTCTCTAACCCAATATCTGTATTTCTTTTCATCTAAACCTCACTTTTCATCTTTCTTACACAGTTTTTAACTTCCTCAGCAGATTCACTCTTGGTTGTAAATAAATTTAAAAGAACAAAAACAAACTTCCCCTAACTCTCAAAACATGATTTACTTTGAGATTCAGTGCGACTTATCACACTCAGCTCTCTGATGTGTTGGTCCCAGAGGCGCGCTCCACAGAAGCATGCACGCAAGCATGTACCTTACAGTAGCACAGCAACTGTCTGCAGAAGCTGGGACAGCTACACACTTGGAATTGGAGCCTAAAAGGCACATGTAAATTTTACACTTACTCTGGGAAACACAGGAAATTTCAGGATAAACACATCTTTGAAAGCTAAATAATCAAGTGGGCCAACATTTAATGTGTGCACACACATACATACTCACACACACACTGTCCTCTCAACTTTAAAAAACTTCATTTACAAACATGACATTTTAAGCAATATAAACCCATTTTGCAGGGAAAACTTTTTAAGTTATACTATGTTTCTAGGATAAAAATAACGAACTCTGCAGGTCTGGGCCCAGGGGCTCAGTGGCTACACAAGCACTGTGCTTGCGGAAGGAGCTCCTGCTCTCGCCCCCCTCCCAGCTAAGTCTGCTCACTCAGGCATCTTAACGTTAAACTCTTTTTCTATGCTAAACAATAAATGGGAAATAAAGTCTGATTACAATTCACTTTATATTATTTATATTCAGTGCAAAAATTAGGTAAAACTACAGTTCTCTGCTCTCATTATCAAATGGTTGTATTTTAACAAGCTGTCTATGGTATTCTGAAGTTTTACATTTGTTTTGTTTTTTGTTTTATTTTGTTCAAACAATCTGATAAAGTATAAGAAATTCCAACTCCCTGACACGCCCTAATAGCACTGCTTTACAGGCTGGTGTCTGGGTTTAATGTGCACAACACTTAGGTAATAAAGCTGAAAACCCATGTGGTCATAAAAATTTTTCTTTAGGCTAAAAGCATTGGTTTAAATTAACAAAAACACACTTAGTAAATGCAATTTGAAGCTGGTCACAAGGAATGTATAAAATTAAGTGCATTAACTGTATTCTGATCTCATTGCATATAAAGGGTGCTGCCCGTTCATTAGTGTTCTGCTGACTTAAGAGCTTTCATTCTTCCTTGTATAAAGGCCAGTATGCTTTACCATTCACATTTTTATGGTACAATGTGACTGTGCCATATGGTGCGAAATCCTAGTTCAACTCTGGAGAAACAAGAATCTCCACAGCGCTCCGGCAACGAGGAAGCCGCACCCTGGCCACGGCTGTGTCCACCAGGACCTACAAAACTGCATTTCACAGAACACTTCCACAGTGAAGAACTGAGTAAGTGTTTTTATGCTGCTCAGAAACTCAGCAGGCCCATAACTGTATTTCTAAGAACCAAGACAATGGTTTATGCTTTAACATCCTCACCAGCCAAGCATTTCCTCACACCACTGTATGATATCACAGCTCAGAGAACAAGCCAGTGAACGCTGCTCCCATCTACCATATGCTGCTATGTGGACTTACATTGGTTGCTAGTAGGGGAATACTTTAAAGTGACATTCAAGTGAGCAATAACATTAACCTCTAAACATCCTCAAGTCACAACCTGTTTCTTTTCCCATTTTGTATATACTGCAATCAAGACCAGATTGGTAAATTAATTTCTACGTTGACTCAGCAAGAGCAGCTGTTTGTATACAAACAGTATCTTAACGGACATAGAATGGTCAAACATTCTGAGCCATACAAAAAGTACCAACAAGTTTGCAAGTGGAAATCTGTTCTCTGGTAAGTACCACAAAACCAAACATAATATAATATAATATAAATTTTAAATTAAAGCCAAAGATCCTCACAGAGATGGGGGAAAAATTTAAACACCCTGACACATATTTTTGTGTGGTTCTAAAACTGCCTTAAAGTGGGGGAGAGAGCTCAGTGGCACAAGCACTTGACTGGCAAGCACAAGATCCTGAGTTTGGCTCCCAGTATCAAAACTAACACAGGATTTAACTAATAGTCTTATCTCAATGGACAACTGGCCTTCAGCCACTACAACTTTTAACATCATTTGTGAGTAATGGAAAGACTACTATAACTCATAGTTTTGTGGAACTCAGATTCTCTCAGCACATACCCAAGACTAGAGGCTTGAACCCAGGGTTTTATATGTAGAGGCCAGGACACCACCCCAGCCCAAAAAGCTGAAGCCCAAGGCAGGGAAGTACACATCCGGGGAACCACTTGACACCTGCACTGCAGCTGGAGGAGCGAGCAGCCCTCCCTCAGTCCTCTCAGAGCTGAGTGTCCTGCACCTGCTGGTGTCTGCTAGTGTGGGAAGACTGATCACAGGATCTTTTAGAGTGAGCTGTTTTACACGGACCCCCACAATAACACAAATGGTAGGAATTTTCTCAACATGTGAAGGTTCCAGGGTTTTCGTTATTTTCTTGTAAAGTGAAGTAAATGACTAAGTTTAGGTTATGAACAAGCATCCAAAAAACTGGATATGGAATCCCCGTGAACTGGATGCATAAAACCAATACATGATGTTCACTAAGTTTCTAAATTTACTTTCAAATTTTCCAAATACATTAATATTCTAACAAATGATTCTTTGGATTAAAAACCATGTTTTAATGCTTTATTAAAGTTAGAAAGGGCATCCACTCTTCGGATAGAGTCTGTGAACTAGATTTACATTTCTAATTTTCCCAGAACTGTTGTGTGAACTATATGAGGGACTGGTATCAGTGTTAGAAAGAAAATGCTGTATAGGAAACTCCTGCGCTCATTAATAAACACACAATTGACATTTAAGTGGAAAAACTATATTTGACAGAGCCTGTTGTCAAAATATTTCTCCACAATTAAAGAAAAATGTTAAGAATGTGAACATTTGTTCTCCAGGAAAACAATAAACCGAGCAATTTGACTTTAGTTCTGCTTTCTGGGGTCAGGCCAGAGTTTTGCCTTCTGAGACAATAAAGCTCTTGACATTTCAATCCTAACATCCCATAAAAAGCCATCTCGTGCAGAATTACATACTACAGAGTGTGGAAAACTACACACCACACATCTACCTTCATGCAAGCCCAGAACAATCCTGCTGATGATCCACAAAAACTCCACTCACACAGAGGTACCCTTCAGCCTTCCTTACATGTATCTGCTTATGCCATGTATGTTTAAAATCCTTTGATAACAATAAGGACTCTCTCCAAAGTTCCATTCAGAACTTATAGAAAGTGAAATGCAGCTTAAGCAGCTTTTCTTTTCTTTTTTGTAGTACTAGGAATTGAACTTGGACCTTGCGCTTGCCAGGCAGGCATTAACACTATTGAGCATCTCCCCAGCGAAGCAGCTTTTCTGATGGTCTACCTTCTGCATCTTTGTGGAGCACATTCTTTTTCACCATAGAGCAACATAAAAACTTAAAAACAGTGCACAATAAAAACAGTTGAGATCTGTAACCCTATTACTGAATCTTGAGTTTTGATTCTCAATAGGAAAGTCAGGAATTACAGTAATCAAGCAAGTTCAAAGACTAAAAACAATTTGACATATTATCAAATAATGAAGTATTGCTTCTCATAAAGGAAACACATAAAATTCAAACTATTATAAATCCAGAATTATGAAAAGCTCTTTAAAAGCATGGAAATTTTAACTTCGAATCCTTACAAAGTATAATTAAGACTGTGTGGCCTTCTAAAAATATGCCTTGTTAAATGTTGTGGTACACATATTAATAGGTGTATCTCCATTGGCTTTTTCAGATGCTGAATGTCTTTATGAAGATTTTTTTTTTTTTTTGTGGTACCAGGGATCAAACTCGGAATCTTGTGCTTGCCAGGAAGGCGCTTATCCTGCTAAGCTGCTGAGCCCCTATGAAGATTTTTTTTTTCTTTTTGTTGGTACTGGGGATTGAACTCAGGACCTTGCGCATGCCAGGCAGCTGCTTATGCCACTAAGCTGTCTCCCCGGCACTCTGTGAAGATTCTTTTAGAGAAGAAAAATGTAAAAATTTTAAGTACATTTCCATCTGATTTGCATTTCCCTTCTGACCTCTATCATCCCCAACAGCTCTTCTTCAGAGTGTAGCAGTTTCTACAGCTGATCTGCAAGAAGCTCTGTATTTTCAGCAGATTCTTTCAGCGTACTCAAAGATGATCATGAGGCAGTCCCCAAACAGTTCACAGCAGACTCAGTGGCCAAATGTGCTTCTGGTTCACAGTGACCCTAGCATGACAGGCACCACAAGGTGCATTAGGTGTGGAAGTGAATGAAGGCCTGCTCTTCGCCATGGCTGGGCGTGCTCCACACTTCCCATGCTCTCCCCACCGTTTGCTGGGTTAACTGGAAAGGAACTGCCAGCTGTGCTCCATTTCCATTTCACACCACTTGAGCCAACATACTCTGGGATCTAATGGAATCCAACTTGCAACAAACCGCTTAACTATTGTTATCCAAAAGAATCAGAACCAATCTTCATCTGTTGAGTTTTTGTCTCTTAAAGTCACCTGTCTGAAACAAAATAATAAAAGTGTATTAAAAAAATTCCTCTTTTTAAGCACAGTGTGTCTGCATGCACCCTTCTGCCCTTTGCAATATCCAGAGCAAATGCAGCCTTCTTTCTTTAAATCCCCATTTATATGGCAGGTTATAAAGGAACCCCTTTTAAAAAGAAAGGTCATTTTTAAAGCTGGTACATGCCCAGCACTCAGGAGGCTGAAGCAGGAGGATCGATGCTGTGAGCCTGAGATCAGCCTGGGCTACAAAGTGAGATCAAAGCCAGCTTGAACTGCATGGCAGAGACTTGATCACACACACACACACACACACACGCTGAAAAACAGAAAACAGCTTTAATACAGATTTTGATCATTATAAAAATGAAAATGAATTTAAAAATGAAAAATCATTTTCATTTTTATTCCTATTTCCTATTATGTCAAAATTTATTAAGGAATCTAAATCTAAATATGTACCCCATAAACTGTCAGCAGGGTAAAAACTATTAAATTGTATTCTTAAAATTCAACAGAGATTATTTTCAGGTTTCTGTTTTTTTTTTTTCAGACAGGATATCTCACTATGCAGCTCAGGCTGGCCTTGGAGTCACTTAATGGCCCTCAAACTTTGACAATCCTCCTGCCTCAGCCTTTTAGTACTGGGGATTATAGGCATGTATCACCATACCTGGGTCTGTTTTTGTCTTACTGAGATTTAGGGGACAGATAAAAAATAGCACTGAAATCAACACTTTAATGGGTACATGATAATAATCCTGGTGTTTGGGAGCCTGAGGCAAAAAGATTGCTGTAAGTCTAAGGCCCGCCTGGGCAACATAAAATTCAAGATTAGCATGAATTGTACAGAAAAACCATACCTCAATCAATCAATTTTAAAAAGATCAATACTTTACCAGGACTATTTTATAATTCAAAGTACTACATTAAGATAAATGCACTTACCCAAGCACATACAAAACACTCTAATACACACACAAAGACCTACCTATCAGACAGGAGTGGACACACACTCGAACAAACTATAGCTACAATATATGGCTAATGAGCACCTAAAATGTGGTTTGAATGAGAGATTACATTTTTTAGTTCGATTTAAATTTAGCACATCAAACCACTAAGAACATTTTTCCAAGAAACAAATTCTTGTTTTGGTGGAACATTTCACTTTAACCACGAAATACATTCAAACTGAGAAGTGCCATTAGTAAATGTGAAGTAAGGATCATACTGAGAAGACCTGAATTTTGAAGATATCACACTTCTTCAGAGTTGTATGTGTGAAAGCAACAGGCTGCATGTGAGGTGAGGCCTGGGCTCCAGTCATAGATGGGAGCAGGACTGAAGGGGAGGGGAACACAATAGTACTGGATTTTACACAGGCTGCATGTAACAGGTACTATTTTGGTTTCACTGTGTCAAGTACAGTATTAATAAAATCAATTTCACATGTTCCTTCTTATTTTAATGTGACTTACTATATTTCTAATGGACAGCATTGTTACTTAGCAGTTTTAAGAAAAATCCCATAGCAATTACTGTGGAAAGTGGTTACAGTCTATAACTAAAAGCAATTCCTTATGTCTAGAACCCCTGGGGGAGGAAGAAAAGAGGAGCCCTCTTGGCTGTGCCCGTTGCTTCCTGCTTCACTGAGTGCAGGGGCCTTGAGCAAGAGCCTCAGCCTTGGAACTTACTCTGTTTGTGAGTTTCGACAAATTCAGTCTTAAAACACCATAAAAGTTTAAAATCATGAAGAATAGAATTACAAAATATAGGTCTGGCAAGATAGCTCAGCAGACTAAGTGCCTGTGTAGGCAAGCACAGGGACCAGGATTCGATTCCTGGTACCACATGCTGTGCTGGTGTCGGCACCAGCCCTGGCCCTGGCCCCAACCTTAGGTGCGCTGAGCCAGCCATTGAGGCTGGGCATGGTGGTGCATACTTGTAATCCCAGCACCGAGGAGGCTGAAAACAGGAGGATCATTTCAGTCAGAGCTGTGTAGTGAGACCCTGTACCAAATACAGTAAAAAAGAAAGAAAAAAAGATGAAATATAAACTATAGCTAGAAATTAAGAGCTTTCAATGATTATTCTCTAACCACAAAGCAATGACCTCACCACTCCTCTGAGTTGTCTGGTTCTTTAGAGTGAGTCTGCAGGTACGAAACCTTATACACGGTTGTACAACACACCAGCCATACAGTTACCCCATACCTTTCTTAGTGGTATACTATATATATTCTGGTTAGAGTTTGAGATTAACATTAACCATACAGCCAGGTGCAAAAATAACTAGGTTAGCTATAGGTTACTTACAGAATGTCACAGCTTTCTAATGTCCGAGAGAGAAGACAGTCATGGCCATGACAGCTGAGTATACCAAGAATAGGCCATGGCAGGCCAGTAGTAATGAAAGAACTGAACACTGTATACAGACACATGAAGCCCCAGCTGTGGAATTGCCAATCAGTGCCAAGACAGTAGCTTTAAATGCAGGCTTGCGCAGCAGCCCGAAAGGCTATACAAGCAGGGGAGATGAATAACAATAAATAGCAAGAATGTAAAGAGGGAAACTTTTTACATATGGAGCAGAAACACACATACATACATGTGTGCACTCTATACAGTGTCATACAGATAAGAAAAAGAGTTTCAAATTTTTGAGGATCAAAAACCAGAAAGCCATACAAAGTGATTATAATTACGGCCTCTATATGTAACAGCACTGACCAAAATACTGACAGAAATATTATTACCGGGGGCTGAATCATAGTAAGGCGATGTGGACCAAGAAGAGTGTTTTTTACTGTTAAGAGTGGTACAGGTCGGGCCTGCCAGATAGCTCAGTGGACTAATGCACCTGCTTAGGCAGAGTGTAGCGAGTGGCTGGGGTTCAAACTCCGGCCATGTTGTGCTGGCCCCACCTGTGGGGCACGCTGAGACAGTGACTGAGACTGGGCATGGTAGCACATGCCTATGATCCTAGCACTTGGAAGGCTGGAAAACAGGAGAACCACTACAAGGCCAATCTTTGTAGTGAGACTCTGGTAGACCCTGTATTAAAAAAAAAAAAAAAAAAACAGTGGTGCAGGTGTGAATGGGTTGTGGCAGGTGGCGATGTACCGGAGGATCCATTTCCTGATAAATGTGTGCCCAAAGGAAAAACAAGCTAGGATCAAAGAATACTATTTGATACAACCCAATATTGTTAAGAATGTAATCCATATATAAAAACTAACATATTTTTGTTCCAAGTTTTCAAAATCTAGTTGTGTATCCGCATAAACATATCTTCTTAGATTTTCTCAAAGCCAGAAATCCTCACTTTTAACAAGTTTCAGGTTTGCTCTGAGAACAAATACTAGTAAGAATCACAGTGTTAACCAGTAAATTAATATACCCTTTGTCTTTCCCTTTTGGACAATCCTGTGAGGAATGAATAAAAATCAAGAACATGTATGCACAAGACACTGCATTTTAGTTGTGATCATTACTAATCCTACACACTACTTGACTTACAGCTTATGGTATCTGTAACAATAATTTGTTCCACTTTACATACTGTAGCTAGTTTATCAAACGGAATGCTACACATGAAAACAAAGGTAACAGCACACATGGAGCCTCAAGATCATGATGCAAATCTCCCACATTCATGAACTACAGCCTTGAATGTACACAGACAAACAATGCAGTAACTGTGATGTGCTAGGGTAGTTTTAAACGTTTAGAGAGCTACATAATCATCCAGGCATTGTGGTGTACACCTGTAATCTTAGCACCTTTGGAGGCTGAGGCAGGAGGACGGTTTAGAGTTCAAGGCCTAGCCTGGGCTACAAAGTGAATTTAAGGCCAGCCCTAACTATGCAGCAAAATCCTGTCTCAAAAAAGAAAAAGGGAAAACAAAAAGAGAGAGAGAGAAAAAGACAGGGCAAAGCTACATAATCAGAGAATATAACAACTTTACTAGCTTATTTTAGAAAACTTTGCAGGTAGCTAAGATATCAAAACTCAAAATGTGAGTGTTTCAGTTAGAAAAAGCCATTTTTATTAAGGCAAGAGACTGTTCCTTTACTTGGATTATAGCTGCACTGTAAAAACTCTGAGCAAAATAAAAAAAAAAATTACATGTAAATAGCCCTTAAAAAGTAATTTTTGTGTTACTTTAGTTTCAGTAAACTACAGAATTAAGACCTGAAATTTATAAATCTATAATCCAAGGTACATTTAGGCTATTTAATACCCAATAGGCCTCAGACTCAAGGAGAAATACTGGATCCCACCAAGCAATATAAGCACTACTACTGATGCTGCCAAAGACAGCGGGCATTTACTTGTCAGTTCTCCCACTCCGTGCAGGGTAAGGTCTCCTCCTCATCCTCCGACTCAGGGGATGCTTCTTTAATTCTTCTCAGAGCTTCATGGATGCTCCGTGTTAGAGGGTCCGTGTCGGGCAGCAGTGTGAAAGACTCTCTCAAAACTTCCTTTGGTACCTTCTTCAATTTGACTCCTTTCCTTATTTGTGCCAAGATATTATTACTATCATCTTCATCAGGAAAAGGAGGCAGAGTTCGTTGTTCAACCTTTTTCAGGTGAAAACTACCACGCTTTAAGGATGCTAGCACCTCGTCCATGGGTGAACTCACTTTGGAAAATGAAATAATAATCACAGTTAGGATCATGCTTCACATCAAACTCTCTTACCACTGGCATTTTGGACTACAAAAACCCAGATGTGGAAACATCAGCTACAGATCGAATCAGCAAAGATGGGCAGAAGCTGTCACGGCAGAAGGGACCCTGTTTTGTCCTCATTTTTGAACTCCTGGCAAATGAGAGGGCAAGCACGGCTGCTCCTCTGCTATTTTCCCAGAGCACAGCAGTGAGCAGGCTAAGCTGGAGCCGTCTTGGCATGGCTGGGAAGACTTCAGACAGTGATTGGATTGAACTTTCACCCAAACAAACTGAACATTCACTCACTATACCGCCTGTACTTTGAAATTTTACTGATAGTTGTAAGAAATATTTTATAGAATGTTCTTTCCAATTTGTCCTGCGTAAACTGAAAGCTTCTCAAAGGCTGAGATCCTTACCTATTATTTTTGAAAGTAACTTTATTGGAGAGCATTTGATATGCAATAAATTACACACATTCTCTCCATTCTTTGCCTTTTTTATACAAATAATATAATAAAGCACCTAACACTAAAATATGACCAAGTATTACATGACCTTGTTAATGTCTCTCCACACCCTCACAGGTCCCCACCTCACCCTTCTGTGGTTCACACTGAGCTGTGCCCCTAACCCTTTTACATTTTCTATTTTGAGACAGGGTTTCCCTACACTGCCCAGGCTGAGCTTCAACTTGCTGTCCTCTTTCCTGGCCTCCCAAATAATTAGGATTATAAGTGTGTGTTGTCCTGCCTGGCACGTCTTTGAATATTTTCCCCCTCTTCACCAGTTCTGGGGACTGAATACACCTCATACACCCAGGCAGAGCTCCACTGCTGAGCTACATTCCTATCCCCTAAGTATTTTATTTCCTCATTTTAAAATCAGATTTTCTCCACAGAACAAAAGGAACCATCACCAAATAGGTCAAAAGTTGTTATGTCAGAAAACATAAACATGATGATGACTTGTGATAGCCCACATTTGGGTGTCTGTACATATTTGTTGCTACAGGCTGTTAAGAATTCTCCTCTGCTGTGACCTGAGACCTCTGTGCTATCAATCAATGTCTTGAGTTCTATGTAGCAGGTGGCTGTGTCTAGCAGGCAGTCACGCAAACATCTGTGTAGCTTACCTCTCCTCCTCTGCAGGCCTTCTGCAGTCTTCCTGAGCTTTCTCCGAGCACTGAGCAACTGGCTGCTGTCAAAAAGGTGTGCTGAAGGGGCACTGGCTGACTTTGGGATCCTCTTCTCAGTCCTATCCTTCCTGGGCAGCCCTGTCTCCAGTGTCTCTGCAGTGATAGCACTGTCCTTTGCAATAGGCAGAGGTGGAGGGGGTGGTGGTGGTGGCGGGGGTGGGGGAGGAACAGGTGGTAGTAGTGGATGTGCAGTGACAGAACATGGTCTGAGGTCACTACTATCCAAAAGAGGAAGAGATGCAGTGGGAGGTGGTTCAGAGGTGGCCCCACTGAGAGGTAATGACATGGCTTCAAGTTGTACTAGTGAAGAGTCTTCAAGCTGGGCAAAACTCTGGAGTTCCTGGGGTGCTGCTGGCTGTAAGGGCCCAGGCTGGTCACAGCCTTCCTCCTGCTGGGTGGGTTCCCCCTGCAGTGGCCCTGCTGCAGAGTCACACTGGTCCTCCCGGGGCCCGGGACTCACTGCACTCCTCCTCCTCGCATAAACTGGTCGTAACCTGGTTGACTTGAGTATGACTTGCCCAGGATACTTCTAAAATAGCAAAAATGATTACAAAGGATGAGTTACACTAAAACCATGACATGTGAACAAATGCCTCCTGATTTCTTCTTTTAACTCAAAGGTTATTTTGGATTTTACTTGACTTTTCAGGAAAGTAACAAAATTAGAATACTAATGGCTAACAATTCTCCAGCAATTACCACAATCCTTTGATCATTTACTAGATATAAGGTCTTATTCTTACTTACCTATTTAAGAAGCCAACTGTCCAAAATTAGATAGTCTCAACAAAAGTTTAAACTACTAATTTAAATGGAAAAATAGGCTAGGGAGATAGCTCGGCAGTCTAAGCACCTGCCTGGCAAGTACAAGGATCCAGGCTTGATTCCCTGTACAGCATGCTAGGCCAGTCCCTGAGGTGTGGGCACGCTGAGCCAGTCACCAAACTGGGCACGGTGGTGCATGCCTGTAAACTTAGCACTGAAGAGGCTGAGACAGGAGAATCACTACAAGTCTGAGCTGCATAGTGTGACCCTGTACCAAATAAATAAATGATTAAAAAATTTCATTTAAAGGAAAAATATATTAGATGTAAAACCTTACAACATAATAAAATATCTGCTACTGGTATTTTCAAATGCTCACAGGTATTTTATAAAAGATTCCTTGTCATGTTAGGAGGCCCTCTGAAGATGATGGGATGTGGTGGGAGGCTGACCAGCACATGTGGAAGCCATGTCAACAGCCTCTGTATGCCCTGCCTGTTACTTCTCTTCCCATGGTGATGCCTGGTCTTGCTCCAAGCTCACATGGCACTGTGAGGAGGGTACCTCATGGCCCAAGGACTAAAGTGTGACTCAACACTAGGACGGCTGAGGCAGGAGGATCGCTGTGACTCTAAGGCCAGCCTGTGCTACATAGTGAGACCATGTCTGATATACAATAAAATAATGTAACACAACAAATGAAATAAAAAATAAAATAAATGTGCAGTAAGAGACAAAAAGTATTAAAAAATAATACTGTGATCATAATATATTCCCAATAGGAATTCTGCAATAGAAATGCACATGAAGCTCTGTTTGAAAGCAATAAAAGCTAGGCATGGTGGCACATGTTTAAAATATCACCACTTAGGGGCTGGGGAGATAGCTCCATGACACAAGTGCCTGCCTGGCAAGGGCAAGATCATAAGTTTGAACCCCAGTCTCACAACAAAGAAAGAAAGAAAGAAAGAAAGAATAAAATAAAATAAAATAAAATAAAATAAAATACCACCACTCATGGGCTACATAGTAAGACAGGATGAGACAGGATTGTGAGGTGTATGGTCAGTGTGGGCTACATAGCAAATTCAAGGCCAGTCTGAAGGAATACCAAGATCCTATTTCAAAAAACCACAACAAAAAAAATAGAGTAATGAGAGAAACAAGTGGGTGACATGCCATTACCTGCTTGAACATCCGGAGTCTGTCCAGGGTCCTCTGCCTCTCTTGACTCACCCAGGCACTTTTTTTTTCTTCTTCATCATGTAATCTTTCTCTTTTCTGGTAAACAATAATGATTTCATTATGCTGTGCTGGGGGTGAGGGGTGGAGGTCTCTTACAACGTAGCACAGATGAGTCCTGCGATGTTTCAATGAGCACACTGTACTCTGCTTTTGCAATTGTTTTTTGAGACAAGGTCAGGTCTCGATATGTAGCCCAGGCTAACCCTAAATCCAGGATCCTCCTGGCTCAGCCTCTTGAATGTTGGGATTACACGTGTGAACTATGACACCTGAAATGCAATGCTTTAACACAAATCACTATTTTATTTTATTTTTTTTAATTTTATTTATTTATTTGTTTACTTGTTATGTTTGTTTCTTTATTTTATTTATTTTGTGGCTGGCTCAGCCTGCCCTGGTGGTGGGGGCTGGCGCAGCATGTGGTACCAGGGATTGAACCGCAGTCCCCGCAGCTGCCTGAGCCTTCCCAAGCAGGCGCTTTAGACCACTGAACCATCTCGCCGGCCCAAAATCACTATTTTATAATTCACTTTGATATGCTGAACTAAAAACTGCTTTTATCTTGATTTAGTCTTTATTTTTTTATTTTAGGGAAGTGTCTACAGGGTGTTCAGAGTCTATTAGATTGGACTCCTAGTGATACGCCTGTTTACAGTCTCCCAAGAACTGGGATTACAGGTGGGTGCCACCACGCCCAATCTCAATTGCCCTCAGTGCAGGAGGTAGGGAGGGCACCTGCACTTGATTTAGTCTTAAACAGTTTTAGAATAAAATACTTCTCAGATGCTGTGTTCCACTAACTCAAATATAGTTGACTTTAAAAATAAAATGAAGTCTGATGTGGTGGGCCATGCCTATAATACCAGCATTATTGAGGGGTTGAAGCAGGAGAATTTCAAGTTCCACCAGAGTCTGGGTGAATATTGAAACCCTACCTAAAAATAAAAAGAAAATAATAAAAAAGAACATGGGATGTAGTAGCTCAGTGCAAAGACCCTAGGGTTCCATCCTCGGTACTGGAAAAACCTAAAAAAAAAAATTCTTTAAAAGTTAGCAACCACTTGCTTAATGATTTAGATATTATACATATAATATTTCCAACAGGAGGTAGAGAAAACATACTTCTCCAGGCATGGTGCTGTGCACTTGTAATCCATGCATTTAGGAGGCTAAACCGTGAGTTTGGGGCCATCCTGAACTGCATAGAGACCCTGTCTCAAAAACAAACAAACAACAATAACAAACAAGAAAAGAGGAATACGTAACAATCCAAACAGGTTGTGAGAGGGCAGGATTCCAAAATTCATAAGGTAAATAAACACCAGGCCACGTGAATGCCTAGGGGAGGGATAGAGGAGCTCTCCACTGAGGAACAGTGTTAGGTCCCATGCCAAGGTGAGAAACAGTAGGAAAGAGTGGGATGGGATGCAGAAGTGGCTACATACTTCATACTTGACAGGAGGGTGGTAGCTTCTACATGACAGTTGCAATAGAAATGAACCACCCTGTTTGAAGACATCACATGAAAGAACAAAAAGGTAAAAATCAGTTTAAGACAACATCCACCTAAGAATCTGGTGTAGATATCGGTAGTATTCTTTAAGTATAGAACTATTCTTTAACCATTTGAGTCCCAAGCAGCGTGATCGCGCTGCTGAGATTTTATGTCGAGAAAACCCAGCACATTTCAAACATTGTGGACAACTGATGGTGCGTTACTGATTGTCGGAAGTCACGTGCTCAGATTTACTGACGCAAGTACACCGAGATATTGCTTTTACTCTTAACTGTTTCCTTGTAGATTATGTATGCATTTAAAACCATGCGGCTGATTATGTTAAAGGCTACCTTTTTCCAATATTTAACTGACCTTCGTTCATCGAGATAGGTATACAGCATTTTATCCGATTCATCGATGAAAAACAAAGCGCTATCTTGCTGCTTGGTATTTCTCGACATAAAATAAAACAAGCACTATGACGCTGTTTGGGTCTTTTTGTACTCATTTAAAGAAAGCGCGGTTGCGCTGTTTGGGATTCTTCGACAGTGTTTTTTCAATACACCCTGGGACTCAAATGGTCAAGTAGATTCAGAAGTGTTTACACTTCTAGAGTAAAGACAAATTTTCCTGGGTGTAAGATAGGAAAATCAAGCGTCCTGTGGGGTGGAGTGGGCTTCAGCTTTCTTCATTGAGCATGTTACATAGGGTGGCAGTGTCTTCCAGATTCCACCACAAGGAATGAGCCAGCCAAGCCATCCTTCACACATGAGGACAATAAATGAGCATCCTATGACATGCAGAATTCAGAAAATATAACCAGCACAAAAATGTCCCAAAAGAACCTCAGTGAAATGTACTAAAATTCAGAAGAACGAAAATGAACTCAGAAGCAAAAAGCTGCTAAGAGGATTACTGGTAAACAATGAACTCCTTGCATCTAAATAATTGAGTTAAGAATAAATGGCAAAGAACAAAAGTTGTGCAATGTTATCTTTACATTGTGAATGCTCATCAAAACTGGACAGTGGAGGAAAGAGCTAGTGCTACCAAACCCCACTGGAGAGAAAAGTGAAACTTTCTAACTTAGCCAACTAAGGGTGATCAATGGTTCCCTACTCCAGCTTGGGGACAGGAGAGTAGAGATGATGATGAGGTCGTAAGTGTTCATCTCTGAGAACATAGTTTTAGGACACTAGACACATTAAAGAGGCTGAATTCACATAGACATATTTACTGAAAAACTGCACAGGCAGACCCTCAGAAGTTAGGCTGGAAACAGGGCTAAGGGCTGGGACACTTTTAGCAAAATGGAGTGTGAAAGCCAAGTGTTATGAACTGTGTGGCCAGAGCACCAGGTGGTAGCTGCTGACAGGGCATGATGGTCAGGCTTAATTGAGGCTTAACTGCTCAAGGGATGGGGAATCCCCTGGAAACAGTAAAGGACACGTGTGTATGTGGTCATGAAGGTGTGACCTTGGGGTTGATAGCTCTGGTCACCCAAAGTGAGCAGCATTCCTCTGCCTTGGAACAGGCCAGTCGTGGATTGAAACCTTTGAAACCGTGAGCCATAAACTGTGGGTGTCAGTTATTTTCTCCCAGTGAGGAAAAAGCAAACAAGCCAGTGCAATAGAG
>PVKN010015009.1:0-18774 GCA_004027915.1 Capromys pilorides
AGAGATGGAGGGAGAGGGGAGGGAGGGGGGAGGGAGGGAGGGAGGGAAGTGGAAATGGAAATGGAAATGGAAATGGAGAGAAAGGGAGGGAAGGAGAGGGAAGAAAATATGCATCATGCTTTTCAGTTTTAGAGGGCTAATGAAAAGGAAGTCGACCATTTCAAATGATTATCAGAGGGAAGCAGTCCAACTAAATAACACTGTGATAATGAATTACAGAAGCAAAACCCTTTTCACTAAGTGTATTGTTTCATTTATCTTGGAAATCCTAAAATTGGCTCAATAATTAATCAGAGACTGGTAAAAATAAGATTCCTGTTTAAGGCTTCTCCTTTTACATCAGATGTGTCCCCAGGAAGTAGGCTTTTCCCAAATATTCTAATGAGAAAATGTA
This sequence comes from Capromys pilorides, assembly GCA_004027915.1. NCBI lineage: Eukaryota > Metazoa > Chordata > Mammalia > Rodentia > Capromyidae > Capromys > Capromys pilorides. The sequence continues at coordinate 395 of PVKN010015009.1, forward strand.
CAGAACAGTCTCTGTGATTTAGACAATGCTATAAATCACTTAGAAATTAAATAAAGGTGTCCTCTAAAGGCTTATTTTGAGTGTCTAGCCCATTGATTGATAAGCTTCTTTCCTCTATGAAAACATCTAGAATGAAATAAAAGACATTTATACAATATTTTCTAAGGAATGTCCTAGAGACTAGATAAAATAGAAGTTCCCAAGGAAAATATGAAATGTCCATGTCAAAAGTAACATGAAATTATTGTCCTTCCAGAATAGAAATTAAGAGTTTTCTCAAGCATACTTGTCTTTTAAAGATCTTTTGAGAACATATGGTCTGCAGCTGGTGGAGGAATGGGTGTTTAGCCTACCATTGGATGTGTATCATTATGTAAAATTCTTATGATCTTTACATCCCCAGAGTCATGTAGCATTGTCTCTTTCATTCTTCTATCTCTGGAGAATGCAAAGACATTACATGAATTACTTTTTTGCCTAGCATAAACATTTGTCAGGAATGACATCACTTCCAGATGTTCTCTTATTTTTCATCTGGGTAATGACTTTACTCATCAGAGAGTTGGAGCGTTTCTAAGTTTGTCCCCTTCTGGGTATTGTGGGGAAATACGTTGAAAACATTCTGGCCAGGACTGTCTCAACTATGACAACCAGATGAAACTGTAATACGTAAAATGATTCCTTGTCCTCTTCCCTTACAGTTATAGAACAACCTATATAAAAAGCAATACAGTTATCAGTATCTATCTTCAAGACCAGTAAGAGGATTTTTCATCTAAGTAACACTATGATTCTGCTCTCTAGAAGGCAGTAGATTGCTTTGTGAACATCAGTATTATGTTAGGGGCAGGAAGACTGCAGACTTTAGATTGATTCATTATACTACTAGCTTATCTCATTTATCAGTCTATTTATTTATTTGATACAGGGTCTCACTACATAATTCAGACTCATATTGATCCTTCTATCTCAGCCTCCCAAGCTCTGGGATTACAGGTGTGTGCCACTAGGCCTGGTTTAGGAGCTGGCGCAGCGAACCTGGGGTTACAAGCATGTGGTACCAGGAATCGAATTAGGATCCTTATACGTGCCAAGCAGGTGCTTAGACTACCGAGCTATCTTCCCAGCCTAATACCTCATTTTCTTGAAAAGAAAATTTTGTTTTATAATATTTCTTTATTTTATTTTTTATTATTATTGTTTTATGTATTTGCTACAAGGTCTCATGAAGCTCAGACTCCCACTGATCCTCCTATTTTTAGCCTCCCCAGCACTGGGATTACAGGCATCCACTGCCATGCCTGTTCTCAGTGGCCTGTTCAGTGTTCCCTGGGGAGGGGGGGCAGGACTGGCACAGCAGGTAGTGCTGGGGATTGAACCCCATTCCTTGCTCTTGCCTAAGCAAGTACTTAAACCGCTAAGCTATCTCACTGGCCGTATGATAATTCTTTACTGTAAGAGATTTTTTGGTCTATATCTTGTACTCTGAATAACAACTTTGAAGGTAATGATACTTCAGATATTAACTAATACTATTCTCTTACTATTGCTGTGAAATTTTGTTTTATTTTTTCATAAAAATAAAAGTACACCGTGATGGAAATATTGGATATAGTCACTATCCCAGGAGACATGTATTGCAATAACTTTTAGCATGACTGACTTGAGGTTCTACAAATCATTCCTTAGCTGTTTCATGTTGAATGAAATCAATTTCCTATAATAGAAAAGTGCACTGATAAACATAACATCAAGGAGTATGGAACCATCTTTCCTATGCTGAATTCAACTGTTCAATCATCTTATTGCCAGAATAGCTAACAAAACTGGAATGAAACAGAGAAGACCCAGGAAAATTCAGATAGGGATCCCATCTATTCTCATTTATAAGCCTTTCTAATGTCTTCATCATTGTAATGAGCTCTGTGTCTAGGGCTTATTACTTAAAAATTTTTAGAATCCAATTTGAAAAGTCTTGCCTCTGTAGAGACATAAACTTTAAAATTCAATGTTATAAAAAATAAACAAATACAAAAAGATAAAATCAAGTTCAGTGTTACATTTTCTCTGAACTTGTAGGAGCGTATTAACAAGAAATCTGGAGCAATTAGATATTATAACATGTCCTCTTACTTCTAAGAATTTGGAATTCCATGATCAACATAGTCATGAACTGACCACTTTTGATTTTAATTTTTTTTTATTTTTATGTATTTGGAACAAGGTCTCACTATGCAGTTCCAACTCATAGTGATCCTCCTGTTTTCAGCCTCCCCAGCACTGGGATTACAGGTGTGCACCACCACGCTCAAACTCCGTTCCTGACTCAGCATGCCTGGGAGCAGGACCAGTGCAGCATGTGGTGCCGGGGATTGAACCCCAGACCCTGAGCTTGCCTAAGCAGGTGCATAGTTCGCTGAGCTGTCTCACCAGCCCTATGAACTGAACACTTTTGAATCTGATATGCTCTACCTCATCCAGTGGAGGAATGAAGTCAACACTGATGTGGCACAGAGAGGAGCAGGTCATACCTGTACCCTGTACTCCCCTAGCCCAACTTGGAACTCATACAAGCACTTTACACTCTTGACACTAGTGCCAAGGATACAGGAGAAGTCTGAAGGGAACACTTTGCCTATGTGTAAGCCTTTACAATTCTCCTACTATTTTCCAAGGAAACATCATGCTTATTGGAAAACTATATCAAATGATCATTTCTTTAACTCTTCCTTTTACATATGATACTGCTCTAATTAAGCAATGCACTGTCTTAAGGTTTTGAGAAATACATATAGCATTTATGTTGTATGATAACCATGCATTTACTTGGAGCCTAAAGAAAGAGTATAGCAGCTATAATATATGAAATCTCTTTGACACTAGAGCCTGTGTGTAGATCTTCCCCTCTAAGGAAGCAGCGGGATGTCTTTCCTGACCTGCCTCTTCCCCATTCTCTTCTACCTCTTAGAGTCTTCACTTTATCTTGAAGCTAGCCTTTGATCCAGTCCCAGTTCCAATGAGAGAACAGATTTTTCTTTTCTAGAGACCAACATTTACAAATGCAAACACATTTATTTACCATTAAAGTGCATGGATGGCATTCATACCTTAAAGTGTCCCTCTGCCCCCAGGCTGAAATACAAAGGGTTAATGTAATGAAGGGGGTAATACACACATTCTTTCATGCTCCTTTTCATAAAAAAAAAAAATCGTGAGGTATAGGGAAGTATAAAGATTTTATCAGAGCCAACTATTTTTGCATTCTTAAGGTATAATATGCACCTGTAGTATAGTCAGGACCTGAAATGGCCCCTAAAAAGCTGTATTTAAGGAATTAAGTCCAGGTTTGTGCTATGGGCAGGGGAAAATCTTAAGAGGTGCATGAGGAACCTGCTCTTGAAGGGGACTATGGGCCAAGCTGAACATTTTGTTTCTAATGCTCATTATTTCAAGTATTTGTTACAGTAACAGAAAGCTGACTGGTGCGACCTGGCAGTGTTTTTTCCAATAGCATCCCTTGTTATTTGTCATTACAGAAGGCAAGCGTTGGCCTCATGTCTATACTGTCAAATAATATCTGATAAGCCTTTTCCTGGGGGATCATATATTTCCAGAGCTAGTGATTTCCTCTATACTTGCAGAACAACATATATAATTATCACCTAAGACATCAACTGCTATCTGTTTAAACTTTGATCATTTAGGAGGTTTATTTTTTTTTTAAACATCCACACAAATTACACATTTTTAAAAGCTTTAAATTTTCTGTGAAAATCTCCAATCTAACAAGATTATAGTTAAAAATAAAAATTGACCTTGAAGTAGAGGCCCATTATAAGTACTCATTCTGATCAAAAATATCAAATTTAAAAATATACAATCACTACTTAAAGCTAAAATTTAATAGGCATTCTGACCTTTTCAAAAACAGTTTAAAGTTTAACCCAGGAAATAAGATGCCCACTTAGCAGTAATTGTATTTTCACACTGCTCTATAGCAAGCAGAGGGGCTGTTTTAAAAAATTTAGAACAAGTGAGACAAAATAGTTGTTATTCTTATTTTGAAGGCTTGAAGGGCAGATCAAATGAAGCCTGTCTCCCATAATAATGATTCATGAGCTTCATCTAACGATAATCCTTAATACCTTAGAGAACAATCTCAATAGATGCAAACAGCAACAAAATCTGCTCGATGAAGGGCATTTTGAGTAAGCACAAACATGTGCAATTAGGAACATTTTCAAAAAGGAAAAGTTTAAAAGTCAATCCAGTACAGCATCAAGGAAGACAGTCAACAATGTAATTTTAAATTTCTGTTCATCCCAGCTGAGTCACTTAAGAAAAATGAGCATTGGAAAATTTAGTTAGTTTCCAAGAAATTCAAAGTTCACATGTATAAAATAGGAATTTGCTTAAGTAGTTCTTTTCTGTCTTGATTTTAGATTTTATGGTGATACAGAGCTTCTATCTCTGGTTCATTTTTGCTTTATGTGTCCATCACAATGCCCGGTTCTTAGTAAAGGCAGAATGAATGTAACTAAACCGATTGAAACCAATCAGGAATCAATCAAGATGCACTGTGAGTCTTGTGTGCCAGGCACTGCTGTAATTATTGGGTATAAGGTTTGGGTGAGCAGACAGTGAAAAGTCCCTACCTGTGTGGAGCTTACATGTTAATGGACAAGACAATATAAGAAATAGATCAGAAAAAGTGATTACCTGATTAGAAAAAAAAATAAATCTGAAAAGAAATATATAAAATTGAGGGAGGAAAGAGAATTGTTCAGATGGCTAGGAAAGCCCTTGTTGAGAAGATAATTTTCAGGTAAAGTCCAGAAGGAGGTAAGCTTCTCCCTATGCTGCAATCTAGAAAGAGGTGAGCGTTGGCTAGTGATGTGCAAAGACCCTGAGGTAGGAGTCAAAGAAAGCAGCACAGGGCCAGGGCCATGGAGCAAGCAACAGGAGGGCAAGGAGAAAGGGAAGGTGATATTTTCATAGACGTACAGGGAAGCAACAGGGCAGGGAAGATTTGTTGTCTAGGAAACAAGGACTTTGGCCTTTATGCTGAGAGAAAAATGACACTACTGGAAGTTTCTGGACAGGAAACTGGCATGTTCTGGCTTATATATGAACAGGGTCATCCCAGATGCTATGTGAATAACAGGCTGTACTCTGTCCTGCAAGAGGGACAGAGTGGAAGTAAGAGAAATACTTACCTGATGACATTTTTGTAAAGATGACTCATAAATGTGACCCATTCTGGGGGTGGAGGGGTAATGCTCAGTGGCAGAACGCTCGACTAGCATGCATATGACCCTGTGTTTAATCCCAAGCACTACGAAAATAAAATAAAAATATGTCAAGCCTAGCGAAGACCTGATGCTAATTGTCCTGAGTCCCTAGAGGCAAGCTGTCACTATTCTCAATGATAGGGGCTGTGCCCTTTCTGTAGACTTATAAAACATGGACAACCACAGGAGACCACATCTTACAGCAGCTTAGGAGCTGGAGTGCTGAATTATTACGAGCAAGAATAATCAACAGACACTCCAAAGAAATGAAGAGGTCCGGCATCCACTGGAGTCCTTTAGGCTGTGGCAGGCGCCCTACGCACCATCCCTGCCCTGTCCTACGGCTCCAGTTCACTTAATGGCAAGGCATCAAAGGGTTGCAAGGAAGCAGGGAATTCAGCTGTTATCCAAATATTTATATCTAAACTTCGCAGCACCAACGTTCAAGAGCAGCCATCCACATCGACACCCCGCAACACAGCACACAGGGGTGCTTTGTCCTCACCCCACACCACTATGTTTTCCTGCAGAAAAGCTAATGCGACTCGAAACATAACAAAGCCCATGAACCCTAATTAAATTCCTCCTTAAAACACCATCATTAGACATTAACTAGGGCTATTTTATCCTCCGAGGAAGTAACCGATTAGTTTTATTTCTGCTTAATAAAAGAAAACCTGGCAGTTTGAGGGAAGGCAGTTCAAGCCACCCAGACTTGGCAAACCACATTAGCAGACACTAGGGTGCCTTTCCACTCTCATCTCTCCCACTCACAGGAGTAGAAGACGCCTTGCTCCTGAGAGCTCCACCCCAGCGCTGCTTCTGCAATGCTCTGTAACAAGTCATCCAGCAGGGGCTTGTTGAGCATCTATTTTGCAGCAGGTGCTATTGTAGCGGCCAACAGTCAGCTGACAGATATTGCTCTCGGGGCACGTACTTCCAAATTCCTGTGGATCAGGGAGAGGAAGAGGGGAAGCTAAGAAGGACAGCTCAACTCTGGCCTCTCCACAGACACCCTCATGAGAAGCCTTCAGCAGGTGCTACTTGTAGCCTTCTTCCAAGAGGAAAGGGGGCCTGTGAGGTAGCTCAGTGGTCTAAAGCACCTGCTTAGGCAAGCTTACGCTGAACCTGTCAAAAAAAAAAGAGTTAAGTTCTTGTTACACACCAGGGCTTCTCCATAGAATGCTGGTAAGTCACACGCCCCTTCGAGGTCACCTCACACACTGGTGTGTGCTTGTGTCTGTATCTGCAATACTAAGCAGAAAGGAAAGGGAACAGAGCGAAGATAAGCTAGAACTTTGCCTGAAGTAAACAAAGCAGAGTCCAGGAATATCAGGGCTTTCCTTTACCTTTGGAAGTGTCTCTTGAAATTTTGTGAGCTTTTGTTACTGCTGTCCTCATTCAGATATTTGCTTCTACCTTTTCTGCATCATTTGAGATGATTGTTTCCAGAGGGTGGTTAATGAGCTTTGTCCAACGTACAACACATTTTTGGTGACTATTCAACAGCCCTTTCTCATTCTTCCTTCCTTCCAAACCCCACATTTTACCCAGAGATATCCTTCCCTGAGATTCTGCTATGGTTTGTGTTTAGGTGTCCCTACAAAGCCTCACACTGTCATAAGAGGAGCTTCTCTAGAGCTGACTGGTTTTACAGCATGCAATGCTAGGGTAGATTCATGGTGCCATGTTAGAATGAAGGGCACCAGGGTTAAGAATTTGAGTGCTACCTCCCCTGAGTAGTCTGGGTAAGATAAAGGAGATAGACTCTGTCAACATACCTTGTGGCTTTTGCTGCCTTCCTCCTGCCATGAACTGTTGCCCCATGCCATGCAGCACCCTGCCTCAGGGCCAGCCAGTTATGGATTAGAACTTCTACAAACTCTAAGCCAAGTACATCTTTCCTCCTTTAACTTTGGGTGTTGGTTATTTTGTCTCAGCAAAGAGAAAATTAACTAAGATGGATGCTGGGCAAAATGACAAGAAATTCAGTTCCTATTCAGCTGATGGCATTACTAGGAAGTGTTAATATTTTCAGAGCGGACATATGACCTAAGATGGCTCAATCAGAATAAATGGAAGTTGTCCATGGCAAGGAGAGAACTTTTCAACTCTCACTTTCTCAGTTGCTAGATGAAAACTAGAGATTAGAGTTAATACTGAGTGGTAGAAATGGAACCCACCAGACAGCTCATAAAATAAATCAATCCTGAGGCTACAGGGGATGATTAGTATCTCTATTGTCTAAAACAATTTGAGTCAGGTGCTCTAGTACTTGCAGCCCACAACATTCAACCAGATACATGCTGGGACAGTCACAGCTTTGGGCAGCTTACTTTTCATGTGCAGTCAAGATGCCAAAGAAGGGATTCTTCACATTGAAGCATATTTTCAAGCCACTCCAGTTTTTATGACATGACGAAAGTAACTCTGGCAAAGAACAAAATTTTGATCATAGAAGGAAACATGGACACAGAACTCTCACGCTTGATGTAAACACAGCAAATTATTGCATTATAGAATTACTTTGGATACTCCAAGATGGAATTAAAGAAGTACATAAGTAAAAACCATATTTAAAAAGTAGAGTTCTGGAACAGAAGCTCTGCAGGCAGTTTAACTGTGAAGGGTGAGCACAATGTAGGACATAGGAAAAAAATTTAGACCAGAGTACAAATATCCCCTAAAACTTCTAATCTCAATTTTTAGTGAGGTGAAATAGGAGAGAGGTAACAAATATTGCTGTGTATGTTATGCAGCCTATTATGTAACAGAATAAATATAGCATGTGCACATAGTAAATTTAGTTTTTCTTATAAACTACTCATTCATAGCAGATCCTGGATTAAAGCAATAAATACTTTCTGGGTATTATTATCTTATATTGGTAAATCAAAGTAAATCTCTGACACACTGTTTGCAAAGGTGCCTGCCTTGACTTCTCTCTCTGCAAGCACACAGCTCTGAGAGTTGACTTGGCTGCTCTGCTCCTGCAGATAGAGCTATTTCCCTCCCCTTGCTGTGGGCCAATCCTGGCCGTGCCTTGCCATAGATGACAGAACGCAAAGTGTGTGACTCGGGATCCTTGGTTCCTAGAAGCCTCTGCAGCTTCCCCTCCTGCCCTGTGGCTGCTCCAGGACTGCCATGAACAGAAGCCCAGGCTGGCCTCCTTGGGACAGCATTGGGAAAGCACACCTGCTGTCAGAGGCCCATCTACCCCCGTGGAGGCCGCAGGCCAGGCAGGCTCTGAGCTCACCTGGGACAGGTGAGCACCCCAGGTCAGCCCACCAGCTAGCTCACAGCAGCCACACCATAGGTTACATCTGATAGTCCTGCATAAGTAGCACCATGCTGAGCCCAGCACAGAATTATCATCCAATAAACTAGTTTCTTAGTCACTAAATTTCAAGGTAGAAAACTGAAAATCCTTCCTGTCCGTTGAAGTCACAGTTCTGGTCCAAAATCAAGCAAAATACCCTTTGCAAGGTTGTTAAAGGGGCTTTTTTATTTTTTCTTTCTTCCTCCTCACTTGTATGTATAACATGTTATACTACAAAAAAAAAAAAAAAAGTCTAAAAGAGGCCTCCAGGTGTTAGGAGCCATCCTGGAAGAATGATGACATTCTATGTTCAATAGGAGTTCCAGTTCCTTCCCTTCTCCGCCTGACCTGTGCTGTGACTTCATGAATACTGACCCTTTCTACTCCCATCTATCCTGCCATAGATCATAGGGTAAACCTCCTGTGATTGGCGTTGGAATGAAAGATGTGTTTCCATTCCAGCTGTAGCAGTCCATAATGACTCTACCCCACAACCCATCCATGCAACCTTTTAGGCACAACACACGGGTGGTCTTGGGTGAGCTGGCCTGAGACCCAAAGCATACATGGTGCCTCAGCAGTGGGCTCAAACCACTAACTTAGAAGCCCATTTACCTACCCCTGTGATCACCTAATTTAGAAGCAGACTGAAGGTGCACTCACAAGACACCTTTATTCCTCTACTCTGAGTTCTGCCTCACTCATCCATAGTAGCACCAGTTTAGCTTTTATAGATTTTGAATCTGTGATCTAAGTTTTTAATACTCTAGTCAATTCCAGAGTATTTATCTCTGAGCTAAAATCTCTCACCTCCTCTCAGCATAAGCCTTAGCCTGAACGCTGAGCCTAGATGTGTCAGGCTCTGTACTAGGATTTCCTCTCACCCTCCACCCACTGCCTGCAGAGTTCGCCTATTCTTTGGAGGATGCCAAGCAGCTTGTGTGGCCTCCACCTCCCAGTTGCCACAAGCAGTATTCTAGATAGTGCCGTATGTCCCCAGCAGGCAAAGTCAACTCCATGTAGGAGCGACTGTTCTTGATGGTGCACTCCTAAAGAAGGTGAAGCCAAATACCAAGGAGGAAACCCAGGTCCAGGGGCAAAGAGGGAACTGAAAACTCTTAGATGGTGCCATAGTGCGACCCTCCAAAGGGTCACAGTACAGAGTGCTGTGCATATCTGTGGCAAACACTTCATGGAGAAGGGAGAGGTGATGAAGAAAAAAGTCAGAATGACTTGTTGGGAGAGCAATAATGAAAAAAAATAAAAGAAGTACCTGAGACCAACAGTGGGATGTAAAGCCTTATGTATCTCTCTGCTGATTGGAGAAAGAGCTGCATGGGCCCCTGTCCCTTGTCCTAGATGGTATGCCATTCACCTGGGCTTCTCTATTTCTTTTGCCATGACAAGATGCAAAGGTGGGACTCAGTGGAAGGACAACTTGGGTGGGATTTCAGGGATTCCCACTCTGCACCTCTGTCATGTGGATAAAAGACATGCTCTAGCTGCCTGCAATGAATCGCATGCAGCACCTCCCAGCTGGGGTTCCTCAGTGCCTGGGAACATCTCCTGGGAGGGATTCTGCAGAGACAGCTTCGGAGCAGCTGCCTAGGTCTCTCACACACCACCCAGAAGTGCACATGGCCCCAGCCACCTCCAGCGTGAGCGGGCTCCCCACCCTAGTCAGCCACGCTCTGTGTGCACTCACACCCCAGGGAGCTCACAGCCAGCTCTGCAAAGAGCTGTGGAGCTCTGTGTTCTGCTAGCAGGATAAGGGACAGGCTTGGAACACCACAGCTCTCGGCTCAGCCAGCTGCCGGGCTTGCAGTGAGACCAAGCACCACCTCTGTTGCACACAGGGGTCTTAGAGCTGCGCTGGCCTGCTGTATAGAGAACACCTCTCTCTTCTGTAACTTCTGTCCTTTCTACTGCACTAAAACCCTTTGCTATGTGGACTGGAAGTGGATAAGAAGGGCTGACAGCTTGGCCACCTTTTATTAAACGCCACGGGGATCTGTCTAAAACATTGCTGCAGAATATTCCGTCTTCAATTTGGGGAACCCTTAAAAATTCTGAAGCTACAGGACAACATTCATTATAGAATCACTGATACAAACCATTAGCTTATTGCAACAATATGGAGAGGGAAGTGTTTGGCTGAAAAGCTGGGGGATTATTAGAGTTCTGCAAGCTGATTAGTATTCCTGTTCTTGCATTCCACAGCCTTTAATGAGCACCTGTCAGAAGCACCAAGGACACTGCAGGCAACAAGAAAGGCAAGGTCTCCGCTCTCATAGAGAACAATCTAGCGAGGAGCATAACCAATAAATAATTAATGCCAGGTCACAGGAAGTGCTATGGAAACAGTAAGACAATGTAGCAGAGTTAAGTACTGGGGTAGGCTTGCTGCCTTGGATTGAGGGATGCAGAATGATTCTTCACAGGAGAAGCACTGGAGCTGAGGCCAGAACAAAATAAAATCCGTCTTTCCCTGCTCCCAGCAGTGGAGATTGAGCCTCTGTGCAGTTATACAGCCTCCCTTTTCTCAAAATATTTCAATTTTATTTTCACTTTTAGAAAAGGTCTCACAAACCCACTAAAACTGCGGAGGGTAAAATTTATCATTCTCTTGCTTCAGCCTCCCAGGAACAAGCTTGGGCCACTACCCCCAGCTGACGTGGTCTTCTGAAGATCTTGGGAAGGATTACTAAATTTCTAGCAGCTTCCTACCATAAAAGGAGGGATGGTGACATGTATTGATGATAAAAGTTCTTATTCTGAAAATAGCAGAAACCACTGCCAGAACAGAGTTACTATTCTTTCTTCTATTTTGAGAAGCAAAATTTTGCAAAGAGAAAAATGTAGGCAGACTCCCTGGATACCTTCTTGAAAGGACCAAATTCTGTTTATAATAGAAAACCCTAAGTGTACTTCATGCAACAAACAGAGGAACTAGACATCACCCTCGAGCAAGTTTCTTTGCTGTTTTGGGTACAAAAATCCCTTCCACTGAAGCACATTATCTGTTACCTCCCAAGAGTCTGTGTATTTACCTTTCGGATCATTCTAAGCAGAAAAAGAAATGCACCAAATCACCTTCGCGGGCATCGAGTTTTACTAATGGAGCTTATAGGTACAATTATTCGCAATGATCCACATTGAAAGCCTAGTGTCATCACAGGCTGCTGCCAACGTCGCCACAGAACTACTTTCACTATCAGGAGCTTATTTACCATAATTGACTTTCTCATTGTTTCTACCTTGTCTTTGACCCTGTATACCACACGGGATGCTGCTGAATTTAAAAGAGAAAGTGATTAATGTGGCAAGCGTGCAGACAGTGACGCCCGCACACCGCCTTGGGGACCCAGGGGGAGCTTCACACTCCGTAGCCTCTTGCTCTGCATCTTTCTGCCGGCCTCTTAAGTAAGAGGTCACGTATTTTAAAACCAAATACACCTCTGTGTGACTCAAAACTTTCTTATGCCATGGTCAGGAAAAAATATTTACACCTAAAAATGCTGAACCATGAAACTCTCACCACAGGAAAGGTTACTTGCATAAAAAACAGAAGTTTGTATCAACACAATTTCCATAATCGTTTCTTTCACCTCCAAAAACAAACTCCTGCCTCAAGAGACAAACCATGAGCCTCCCCTTCTGCTTCAGTTTCTCTATTAGTCAAATCTCGAATCCAAGGTGTCTAGGGTCCAATAAAAAAATCTTTTCACCATGAGGAGAAAAATAACAGAGGAAATCAATTCTGAGAACTTAGATGATAGAACAAAGGCTTTATGAAATTAAAGAACACAATAGTGAATTTGAAATTCATTCTGCATCGGATGTACAGAATTAGAAACAGAATTTCCCATTTCTAATTTCTTGGTAATCAGGAGTTAATGAATCCTATAATTCACTTTTGTTTTCAAAACTCATTTATCACTCCCTCCCAGTTCTTGCCTGTTATCTCTTCACCCTGTTGCTTCATCGGCTTATGTGCATAGCTATTAGTTTACTAGAAATAGTGCTTTCTCTTGTTCATAAGCAGTAAAGTAAGTCAAGGCACAGGAAATTAGTGGAAAATTCAGTTAACCTATCACTGAAGATATTAACAGGGAGACATAGTAAGTGGCACATGGAGGAAAACAATACAGGAGGGAAGAGATGAGAGAAAACACCATCAGCAGTGCTTAGGTGGTTGGGTTAGCGTGAAGGCATTTCTGTCCCCTATGTGTCATTCAGATACACTGAGAGTACCCTGTTTCACTGGCCATTTGATGATATTATGTCCTCTCCCTTCATATAAGGTTACAAATTTGAATCTCTATTCATAGATATGTGGTGCCTTAGGGTAAAGCTGGAAGTGCATTGGGGTTAATCCGTGGCTCTGCATGTAGTATCAAATGGTGTCAATCCACAGTTCCAGATTCAGAACATGAAACTGTGAAACATTAAAATGACTTAGGTGGATGGCTCCATGCATAGCACACAGAAAGTACTGTATCAGTGCTTAAGAATGGCTCCAGCATATCAACCATCTCTGTTTATTCTTTCTTTTATTCTTACAGAAACTTAAATATTTACAGGTACTAAAATTATGCCAGATTTTGAGCCAGGTGTTAGACTTCCACATGACAAAGTCTCTAACTATGCAGAGCTCATGATAAAATAAGAATTTTGATTTAGATTGAGAGGTGCTTCTAAGAGATTTTTACAATTCTAAACTCATTGACATCTTAATACTTGAGACTTGTGAATGACTAGAGCAGATTTCAAGGCAAAAGTCATTTTTCAGAATTCTTCACTCCAAATCTTAATTGTTGCTATGTACCAGCAAATATAATGAAACAAAGTACAGAATGAGTTTAATGCTCAAACCCAATAAAAGAATGCATGCATTTATATTAATCATTAAGGGACTTTTTAATGTATTCTGAGAGCTCAAGTTCAAGAGAGTAGAATTATTGCTGACCCACTTATTTCTTGATTTTTTTATAAAATAAATTGATGTAAGATACCAGGGTAACATCACATCTGAGTCAACATTGACTACAGAAACAAAGAACTTGAAAAGAATACAAACATGAACTCTGCTTCACGTGGTGCTTGATAAACAAACCACAAATTTTGAACTCCATTAGACATTGTGTTACTAATTTCTTTTTAATAAAACTGATTTTCAATTTTAAGTGAAATGGCCTATAAATTGAATTTAAATATGTAATATGAATGAAGTGTGGAAAGAGAGTAACTCACTAAATTAGTTCCTTTGATTTAGATGTAATTATCTCATAATCCTCACCCCAACTACTAATTTTCTTACAGTACTATATAGGCAACAGTGAGTGGAACCCAGGACTAGCAGCTGAATATGAAAACCAAAGTTGGCCAGATAATTTAGCGTCACTGCTACAGAGACAGTGAGGTTGTCTCCACGCAACAAGACTAGAAATAGGAACTTTATTGACAGGAAACTAGAAACCTCATTGACAGGAAGCTCAAAGTTCTTGGGCTGAAATTTCATCATCAATTAGACTACAGCAGGGGAGACCAGAATTCAGACACCACAGCTGTCTCTCAAGCACCGAAACAGCCAGAAGTTCCAGTCAATGGAATAGTGAGAAAGGCCAATCTATCCTTCTATTGACCTGGAGCAGAGTAAGTCAATCAAAGCAGTCAACCTTGTTAGTCCACGCACTAAGTGAGGAAGAGAGTAGTCAATCGTTCAGGGAATTTATGTTGGAAAAATGAAAAAACTGAAATGTGTTCCAGTATGGAGATTTGACACATGCAAGTATGTTTGGCCTGATCTGTCCTACTGTATACAGTATTTCTCCACCTAGACTAAAATAAGGTGATACAATAAAAGCTCCAGAAAACAGATCTTACTCTCATCTAAATGAAATATATGGTTTGGTCCTCCTTTTCTGTCATAAACACACATGCTCAAACACATGTATGCAACAGCACAAATACTAATCAACTATGTCAACTTGAGAAAAATTAATCACTTACATGGACTTTTAGAATTAAATTCAAGGGCTGATCAAATAGTTCAGCAGATTAAAGCACCTGCAAGCAGATGCAGGGGTCAGGGGTTTGATCCCCAGCCTGTTATGGTGTGCCCACCCCCAGAGCATGCTGAGATGGCAACTGAGATTGGGTGTGGTGGAGTGCATCTGTAATCCCAGCTTTTGGGAGGCTGCAAACAGGAAAATCACTTTGAGTCTGATCTAGTGGTGAGACACTGAACAACCTGTAGACCTTTCCCTAAAAATAAATAAATTAAAAAATTAAAAAATAAAATAAAATTCAAAATATTTATTTATATCCTTCTATCAGGGGCTCTTGATCTCTTTCTGAAGGTGATAATCTCTTGTCAGAATCTGATGAAAATTGGCAGGCCCTCTTAGAATAACTATATGCATACATTGACCTATAGATTCATAGATTCTCAATGCCCAAAATATTGCATATCATCTTCAGAGAAGCTTATGGGCTCTGTCTTAGTCAGCTTTTGCCCATTGCTGAGAGAAAAATGCCTAACAGCCACAATTCAATGGAAGAGAGCTACCATGTGGCCAATGGTTTCAAGGGATCCCATCCATGGTTAGCTGGTTGACTCCAAAGCAAAAAACTCACAGTAGAAGAGTATGGTGGAGCAAAGACAGTCAGTTCATGGCAACCAGGAATCAGCAGGGACCAGTGCTGGGAAGACAGGGACAGAGACCACACATATGCCCCCTAGGACCCCCCAGACACACTGAAGCGTGCTTTACTAATTCCCGTGGAGGTTCCCAAGCTAATCAAGTTGAAACAGAGCTTAACTGTGTCAGATTGGCTTGAACTTTTAACCCAGGCTGAAAAGCCCCTGTTCAACATCTTTAGAACTAAGCCAAACACTAAAGGTCCTGAAGCAAGAAAGACAGTGTTCCATGTACAAAGATGTGGAACAAGGTTTTGATTGGTAGGGAGAAAATAATAGCTTAATAACCCCAAAACACATAGTAGAATAGAAAGTATGAAGGCAAATTGTGAGCAGAAATCAGAGCATGGAAGGCCGTGTGTGTCATGCTAAGGATTTAGACAGGAGGCTAATCCTAAAATTCCTTAGTATGATTCAAGGACATTGGCAGAGAATTACCTAGGGTGAATTGCTGAATTAAAATCTCTGAGGAGAAACCAAAGAAGAGACATTTTGAGTTCACCACAGCTATGCCAATGCATATTAAATTTAAACCTCTGAGGTCAGCTAGGGAAGGAAGCATAGATGCCGAGAAGGTAGCAGCCACATCGTGGTTACAAGATTTTAAGGGCCGGAGGGGACCGTCGGATTTTCATTTCAGAGACAGCATCTGCCAGCTGCAGCATGCTACTGCTGTGGTCGCCCTGCGGTAGAAGCTGCATCGTAACCTGAAGCAGAGCTCAAGGAAATAACAGACAACAGTTTCGTGGAGAGACTGCATCATGGAGAAGCGTGAAGAGAGAATCAACTGTGCCTGGACTTCCTGGCTTGAGAGATTGGCTCACTGGCAGGAAAAATAGAGAAAGAGATTTGTGGAGCAAAACAGAGTTCAGATTTAGCTTTCCAGATGCTTAGGGTCAGCACGCTTAGGTGCAAATGCAAGCCTGGACTTTGGTGGAGGTGTGAGTGTCCGTGAGCCTTTAGATGCCTGTCCTGGAAGGTCTTTTCTCCTGGGGCAGATCCCCTGAAAAAGACACCCCAGTGTCCCCTCTGAGCAGGCTAGAGGCATTCCAGGAGCCCACCAAGGGAGGTGTTGGGCATCTCAGCAGCTACCTAATCCCTCTGCGTTTAGTTGGGATCTCACCACCTTCCACTTTGCCCAGGCCCCCTGAGACAGCTCTGCTCAGTTCTTCCACAGGCTCCAGAGGCTTTCCAGACCTCAGCTTTAACCCTGTCACCATTCTCTCTGGATGACACCATTCTCTCTCAGGAATACTTCCTCACTTCTACTAAGTCAGCTTCCACCCCTGTATGACATGCCCGTTGCCATATGTTATGGAGCGAGTTCTGCATGTCCCCTGGACTTTCACAGAGGCATCAGCTTGCATTTTTGGGTACAGCTTTATCGCTACTTTAGAAGAGCACTTGTGAAATAAGTGAGAGAGACAGGAAAAAATCTCTGCCAAGGGTTGGCCAGATAGCTCAGTGGATTAAAGTGTCTGCTTAGGCAGACGCAAGGGCTGGAGACTTGATCCCTAGCATTCTGTGCTGGCACTGCCCCCAGGACCTGATGAGGTGGTGATTGAGACTGGGCGTGGTGGCAAGCACCTGCAATCGCAGGGTTTGGGAGGCTGAAAACAGGAGGATCACTACAAGTCTGATCTACATAGTGAGACCCTGTAGACCCTGTACTAACTACATAAAAAAAAATTTTTGCCATCTTAAATCTAATACTTGTTCTTAACATAATGTTTACTCTTTCTCAAATAAATTCTTAAAACACAAGAAAATATGTGTATATTGATGTTTATATTGACATTTCTTTAATAAAAAAAAGAGAGAACCAACAAACCTAATAATCACCAAAAAGAGAGCGGGTAAATAAGTTAATAGAACCTTAATACCATATAACACTATACAACTGGCAAAAAAAAAAAAAGAAAGAAATGAATCTAAAAATTCAAGGTAAGAAAACTATTTTGTGAAAACTGTTCCTTCTTATAATTTACTACATAAAGAATAATTATTAATCATTTAATATCTCCCCCAATAAAAGCTTTGTTACAGGGGAAAAAGAAGCAACTTGCACCCAGAAATACTATCTAACAAGTAGGAAAATAGAAGAGTTCTGAGTACTGGTGATAGTTAAAGAAGGCCAGAGTCCCTGCTCCAAAAGCTGGAAAACCATGTTATATCGAAAAAATAGTATTTTAAGAATTTACATATGATGTAAGAATTAAGAAAAAAAGTCTAGTGGGCCGGGGAAATGGCTTGGCAGTCTAAAGCACCTGCCTAGGAAAGTTTAGGCAACCGCAGGGATCGCGGCTGGATCCCGGTACCACATGCTATGCCAGCTCCACCCTAGGGCAGGCTGAGCTGGCCATAACACAAATATAAATAAATGAGGTTTAAAGTAAATAAAATAAAATAAAATTTAAAAAGAAAAAGTCTAGTTAATTTGTGTGTGCTACCTTATAGCAGAGCAAAACATACTAAAATACTACGTAAAATAAATTGACATCATCCAGAATTTAAAAACAAGTCGAGTTTTCCCCCGCGCCTCTGCGCCTGACCGGGGCTTCTTCTCACCCGCGGCACGCGCCGTGTTTCCCCCCCGCACCGCCGCGCCTGACCGGAACTTCCTCTCGTCCACGGCGGACGCCGGGTTCCCCCCGCGCCGCCGCGCCTGGAACTCATCCACAGCTGACACTGGTCCGGGGCGCTCTTTGCACATGTCCCATGCCACGCCTGTAGCCCACCCCCTGTTTGGTTTGACCAGCACACCTACCAGGTAAGGATCTCTGAAACTTTCTTTAATCTCCCTGTACAAGCCCACCTGAACTGTAGTCCGGAACCTATCCACCAAACTCTCTGGCCTCGTGCCAGCTTGGTAAGGACCCTCAGCCTGCGTCCATCCTTGGTCTCAACTCCAAAACTCTGACTCCACCCATAGTTCAGACCCACAAGGCCTCACAACAGCCAGTGGACTGAGCGGTAACTCTCAGCCAGGCACCACTGGAGGGGAACAAGCTGGGTGGATCCAGAAAAAATCCCCATAGGTGCTAACAGCATAACTTCACCAAAGTGC
>PVKN010015010.1:0-18755 GCA_004027915.1 Capromys pilorides
ACAAGGCACTTTAGGAATAAACTAAAAGATAAACCAAGTAATAAGAGAAAAAAATGAGAGAAAAAAATTGCCTTGCTCGATTTCCTGTTGAGTTCAGTTCTGAATTCACACTGACATTGCTCCCAGTCTCAGTGCCCGTGCTTCTAACATAGGGTTTCCGTCCTGTTGCTGACAGAGGCTTATTTACTGCACCCAGTACTCCAGTAGGCTTCGGCTGAAAAAAAGAAAAATAAAAAAAATTACAGAAACATGTCATTTTACATCTTAATGAAAGGGATATACACGATATTCTTTAGCCAAAGCCAAGTGAGCTTAAGCCTTGGAAAACCTAAAGCCTAAATGTATTAGAAATGGTAATTCTATAAAAATTCATTACTGAAATTAAAGGCTACCTTATTGAAATTAAAAATCTGAGGTATGACTTTTACTTAATAACAAGGCAGTTGGGCATGGTGGTGAATGCCTATAATCTTAGCATTCCAGAGGCTGAGGCAGGAGGACAGCTGAGTTCAAGGCCAGCCAAAACTACATACACAAAGAGACGCTGTCTAACAAAAAAAAAAAGCAATATTTACTTTCTCTGTTGTTTAATCACGTGCCCTCTTGTTCTGCTCTTACTGCCTAATTAAGACAAAATTGCTCTAAACTGGCTTATAAACAAATTATTAAATGTATATACTAATGGTCTAGAAATTATCAAAGATTAAATTTTTTTTGCTGTCTCATCAAATTCCTTCTAGGAAATATAAAATATCAAGACATGTGTTGTAGTGTATGACTTTTAACATCAACTACTGGGGAAGCTAAGATTGCAAGATCACAAGTATAAGGCCAGTCTGGACAACATAGACCTTCCTAGTATCAAATAAAGTGTTGGGGCTATAGCTCAGTAACAGAGTTCACCACTGTGCTCGATGCCCAATCCTGAAAAAAGAAAAGGGGGAGGGAGGGGAATGAGACAAAATAAAATAACAACCAGCAACATGAACTATCTAACTCATTAATTTTAAAATTCTTTATCCCCATATCTAAGCTTACAACAACACTGTTCAGGAAAAATTAGTGAATTGTGAATATACTATGAACTTAGAATTCCTAACTTATAATTACTCAAGTGAGCACATGGTGGTAATTCATGAAGATTGGTTCATGACACAAAACTCAGCAACAGATGCTAAAAATTCATAAAAATCTTGGGCTCATATAGTAGAAGTAAAACTAGAATCCCAAACCCAAGTACAGAATACCTTTCCTGTTAACAGAAGTACTCTTGTCTCTTCTGAAATATAACTCTTGTCATTACAAAAGTCCTATTGAAAAACAAAAATAAAATAAAATTGAACATATTTTATTATACAAATGACTCATCAGACATTTTGTTTTGCAAAAAGTTTTATTTGTCCTAACATAACAACTCATGATTAAGAGAAATGAGAGCTGAACTTGTTACATGTTAAAAAATGCACTTTTTCATATGGTTGAGTATAGGCAGTCTCTAGTTTATTCATTAAGTTCCTTTCACCTCTTTAACTATTATAAAATCTTCTTCTTAGGGCTGGAGAGATGGTTCAGTGATCTCAATGCCTGCCTGGCAAGCGCAAGGACCTGGGTTAGATTCCTGGTACTGCATGCCTTCCAGCCCTGGAACTGGGCGTGGTATTGTATGCCTGAAATCCCATTACTGGGGAGGCTGAGACAGGAGGATTACTACAAAGTCTGAACTGCATGAGACCCTGCATCAAATAAATAAATTGTAAAGTCTACTTCTTTAGGACTTTTAAAATACCCAACTGAGTCTGGGTGTGCTGGAGTGTGCTTGTAATCCCAGCTGCTGAGGAAGCTGAGAACAGGAGGATCGCTGTAAGTCTGAACTGAGTAGTGATCATTGCCACCCCCTAAAAAATGTTAAAATACCAAAACTCTCGAACCCCAGTCTCGCAAAAAACAAAAACGAACAATAACAACAACAACCAAACCTCATACACTATGCTACTGCCATTAAGAAAATCTAGAATGGATCTCAAGGGAATTATCCATGTAAGAAAGGAAAAGAAAAGAAACAAATTCAACAACCCAGCTACTTGTCAGACTGAAACAGAATAATTTGAGCCCAGCCCAGGCAATTTAGCAAGAACCTATATCAAAATAATATTTAGCTGGATGTGGTAGTGCACACCTATAATCCCAGCACTCACTGAGGCAGGAGGATGGCTGCTGTGAGTTCTAGGCCAGCCTGAATTATACAGCAAGATCTTTTTTTTTTTTTTTTTAATTTTTATTTATTTTTTATTTATTTGTTTGCTTGTTGTGTTTGTTTCTTTATTTATTCATTTTTTGTGGCTGGCTCAGCCTGCCCTGGTGGTGGCGCTGGCGCAGCATGTGGTGCCGGGGATCGAACCGCAGTCCCCGCAGTTGCCTGAGCCCTCCCAAGCAGGCGCTTTAGACCACTGAACCATCTCGCCGGCCCCTATACAGCAAGATCTTGTCTCAAAAGGGGGATGGGGGTTGGAGAAGAAGGGGTGTAGCATAGTGATGGAGCATAGGCATGCACAAAGCCCTGAACAATCTCTTGTACCATTAAAAAAAATTTTTTTTAAAGGTGTTATTTAAAAATATTTTGTTGCTGGGTGTGGTGGTGCATGTCTGTAATCCCAGCACTTGGGAGGCTGAGGCAGGAGGATAGATGTGACTTCAAGACTAGCCTGGGCTACAAAAGTGAGTTCAAGGCCAGCATGAACTGCACGGCAAGATCCTATCTCAAAAAAAGACCAAAAAATAAAAAAAAAAAAATTTCGTTTTTAAAACCATGAGTAAACATACCATCAAAATATATCTGAATTAAGTTGGGTGTCGCAGCACATACCTATAATCCCAGCACCTGGGACGATGAGAGGAGGACTGCCACAATTTTGAGGTCGGCCTAGGCTATGTGTAGTAAGTAGGTCAAAACCAGCCTGAATGACATAGCAAGATCCCATCTCACAAAAACAAATATTTTGCGGGACCAAAGGTATCCATGCAGCTAAAAAAAATGTTACAAAGCCTGGATACCAAAGTCTATTCATTTTATTTCTGATGATATAGCAACACTATCAGGTTTATTATAATAAGCTTGATGTCCTACTGTTTAAATTTATGCTGATTCAAAACAAAATGTTAGAAAAATACCTAAGATATTAAGAAAACTAAAAGTAGTATGAATTGCAGGTATAAAAAAACAAAAATGTGTTCTTTGAGACCATTTAAGCATAGGGACAAATAGCGATTAATGGTGTTGAAAATGCTATGAATTTTGTTGCAGTCATCATGGCCAGAGTGGTCCATAGGTTGAGGTAAATTAAAAAGGTCATTAAGAATACTGACAAACAGGGCTGGCCATATAGCTCAGCAGACTGCAATCACCTGCTTAGGCAGGGGCCCGGACTGGAGCTTCAATCCATGGTGTGCTGTGCCCGCCCCACAACCTGGGGCACACTGCAGTGTCGAATGAGAATGGGCATGGTGGCATATACCTGTAATCCCAGCACTTGGGAGGCTAAAAACAGGAGAAAGATCCTATGGCCAGAGTTTGATCTGTATAGTGAGACCCTATACTAAATTCATTAAAAAACAAAAAGAATACTGACAAACATAAAGAGATTCAGTTCAGAGGGCAAATATAGTTTTTGTTGTTTTCTGTTTTTTTGAGACAGAGTATAGCTATGCAGCCCAGGGCAACTTGGAGGCCAAGATTCTTCTGTTTAGCCTCCTGGGCTGGGATTACAGATGTGTACTACCAGGATGGGTGAACGGGCAAAAATATTGCAATCTTTATTATTTCTCTCAAAAGCAAGCCAAAGAAAATGACAAATACTAAATAAATAATAAAAACCAGTTTAAAACTTTTAGCAAAGTATGGTTTTGAAAGTAGTAAATTATTTCCTGAAATTCTCTTTTAGAATTCTCTAAAAAGGGCTGGGGAGATAGCTCAGTGGAATAAGCTATCCAGTAACTGACAGTAATTGCTTACCTGGCAATTTCAAGGGCCTGAGCTCCAGTCTCGCAAAACAAAAACAAAAAAAATCTCAGGATACAGGGCTGGGGAGACAGCTCCGTGGCACAAGTGCCTGCCTGGCAAGCGCAAGGTTCTTAGTTCGGTCCCCAGTTCCGCAAAAAATCAAACAGGATATATATATATATATATATGTATGTATATATATATATATATATATATATATATATATATATATATATATCTTTAAAAAGCTTTTTTAGATCCAGATTAATGTCATTTTATTTATTTATTTATTTATTTATTTATTTATTTATTTATTTATTTATTTTTGCAGGACTGGAGTTTGAACTCACAACCTTGCACTTGCCAGGCAGGCACTCTCTGCCTGGCAAGCTATCTCCCCAGCCCCTTTTAGCTCCAGATTAGCTAGCAAAACTCAAAGGGCTTAAGTGGAAAATTTACTCATATAGAAGACTCAGTTCATTAATAATGTAGCAGAATGTACTATAAATATTCATAAATATCATGTACTGGATGCTTATATTCACATAAACTAGATATAATTGCTCATAAGTACAATCATACATAAAGAATACATAAAGAAACTTAATATTAAAAAGAATTAACTTGTCCCTTAAGTTAGACCAATTTCATCACTACCAACATTTAATAATAAAAAGTCTGATTTGGGTGAGCAATAGCTCAGCAGACTAAGTGCCTGCTTATGTAAGCACAGGCACTGGGGTTCTATCCCTGGCACCACGTGCTGCACTGGCCCCAGCCCTGGATATGCTGAGCCCATCACAGAAAATGGGTGTGGTGGTGCACACCACATACCCAGCACTGGGGAGGCTGAAAATAGGAGGATCACTATGAGTCTGAGCTGGGTAGTGAGACCTTGTACCAAATACATTAAAAAAAAAAAAAGTTTGATTTGTATCCTCTTATGTAGGTAAGAATGATGCTATTATTCACAGCTTTGGAATACAATACAACCCTAAAGAAACCCAGATATATTTTTTGAGTCCATATTCATCCAAGATTGCCCACGAGGGTTGATAGTAATTGTGGTAGAATAAGGTGTGCCAGACATGGTGGCACACGCCTGTAATCCCAGCAGTTGGGAGGCTGAGGCAGGAGAATTGGTGCTAGTCCGAGACCAGCCTGGGCTACAAAAGTGAGCTCAAGGCCAGCCTGAACTGCATAGCAAGACCCTGTCTCAAAAAAAAAAAAAAAAAAAAAAGAAAAGAAAAAAAGAAAACTAAGGTGAGGAAAATTACCTTTTCAGGTTGAGTAAAAAACTTCATTGGGAGGACTGGATCCTTTGGTGAATCTGCATTACACAGAGCACTTTTACTGTGTATGACACACAGAGCCACATCACATACTGTATACAGTTTCTAGAGAAAAGGGAAAGGTTATATGCACATTGCATGACTAAAAACAATCACAAGTATCAATTCTACTAAATGGACAGTACAAATTACAAGTAGGCTATGCGGTTATTCCTTAAACACTGCCTGTTTCTGTTCAGCACTGCTTCTAAACGTGAAGAAAAAGAAAGTATCTCTACCTTAATTTAACATGAATGCCAAGTATGTATGCATTTTCTGTACTGTTATTGGAAGTGGTAAGGCAGCATACTTCGGGGATCAAAACCAGTCTGGCATTGAGCTCATGGTAATCCTCCTGCCACGGTCTTCCAAGTGCTGTGATTACAGGTGTGTGGCACCACGCTTGGCCTACACTGTTCTTTTTTCTTTTTTGAGGAACCAGGGATTGAACTCAGGCCCTGGCATTTGCCAGGCAAGCACTGAAGTCTACTGAACTGTGTCTCCAGTCCCTATACTGTTCTTCTTAGGAAAAAAAAAATTATTTTTGCTTTTGTCAAATTGAGACAGGATTTCATCTTGAAGTGCAGGCAGGCCTTGAACTCACTCTGTAGCCCACGCTGGCCTTAACCTCCTGTGATCCTCCTGCCTCAACCTCCCAGGTACTGGGATTAGACATGCACTATCAGGTGAGCATTCTTAGAATAGTAAAGATTTCCAAAATGACAAAATTAAAGCTCAGAGTAGTGGAGCACACCTATATTCCCAGCACTTGGAAGGGTGAGGTGGGAGGACCACTAGGAAGTTGAGGCCAGCGAGGGATATAGTCTCAAAAACAACACAAACAACAAGACAAAAAAACAACAATAACAACAAAAAAATTATTTGTGATGAAATTAATGAAAATTAGCCGGGTGCGGTGGCACACGCCTGTAATTCCAGCACTTGGGAGGCTGAGGCAGGAGGATCAGTGCGAGTTCAAGAATTAAGTATAGTTTTATGCTGTGTGTCATAAACAGGCTGCAACTTAAATTACTGTGTAATGGTTTGGAAAAATAAGCAAGTCAACATGATTTCACACACGCCTGTAATCGCAGCACTTGGGAGGCTGAGGCAGGAGGATTGGTGTGAGTTCGAGACCAGCCTGGGCTACAAAAGTGAGCTCAAGGCCAGCCTGAACTGCATAGTGAGACCCTATCCCAAAAAGACCCCCCCCCCCAAAAAAAAAAAAAAAAGACAAACCAAAAAAAACAACCCACATGATTTCCCTTCATCTTAATATCCTCAGGCTCAACATTCATCTTACTTCATTTGTCTTGGATTCATCTGGAGACTGGGCATCTCTGGTCAATTTAATGTTTTCTGCCATCTTCTTCATAAAGGCATGGCTATTGTTTTCATTCTTTGTCATTAAAACTTCAAGCATAAACCATAGGCACCTAGACAGTAAACATGTTAAAGAGACTAAATTAGCTGCTTTTGTTTAATGAAATATCTTATCAGTAAGTTCTAAATGAAATAAAAGTAAAGTATACAGAAAACACTATCCCCAGCACCACATGTGGTGCCAGCCCCAGGGCCCCACCACCCCCTCCTCAGGTGCTGAGCCAGCCACTGGGCATGTTGGCACATGCCTGTAATCCCAGTGCTGGGAGGCTGAAAACAGGAGGATCACTATGTGTGTAGTGAGACTCTATACTAAATACATAAAATACATAAAACTAATGACTAACAGTAATTATCCTGTCAATGATATTCAGATAAAACAATATATTAAAAATGAATACATAATGAGAGAAACTGACAGTTTCATAAAGCATAGAAAGGGTTACATTATTATAATTACTCAGTAAACATGTAGGTGACTGGAAGGTGACGTAACACATAGAAATTAATGCTCAGCAAAGCAGCATCTGGCACAGTTCTGGCATTTAGACTATGTGTTAGTTACATAGAAGGCTATTACTGATATCGTCTTGCTGAAACACAAATGTGAATTGAATATAAGGATGATGAATATGGTAATCACCTCACTAGAACAGTTACATTTCCAATCATTTCTGTTCCTATCCATGTATAATTAATACAGTAAGGCCTTGACTTTGAATGTGTTCCATTGTAGGAAAATGGTTATAACTCAGATTTGTTCTTATTTGACAAAGTAAATCTTACACAGAACGCCTATCGGTGTGTAACTTCAAAGTCTGTAAATTATTGAACATAAAGGTCGTAATTAGGATATTTAAATTTCTAAGTAAAAGTAAACCTCAAATCATGCTAACTAAGGGACTGGGGGGACAGCTCCGTGGCACAAGTGCCTGCATGGCACGTGCAAGATCGTGAGTTCCAATCCCGATCCCCCCCAAAAAAACAACAAAACAAAAAAAACCCTACAACATGCTAACTAAATATGAGTCACTTGAGGAATCTAAATTGACAAATCTGAGGGTGGGGGTTGTTTTTAATGTTTTAAGATTATTTATAAAAGGACTACTGCTTTACTAAACAGTAAACAGTTTAGCAGAGTGCTTTATTTATTTATTTTTATTTATTTGTTTGCTTGTTGTGTTTGTTTCTTTATTTATTCATTTTGTGGCTGGCTCAGCCTGCCCTGGTGGTGGCGCTGGCGCAGCATGTGGTGCCGGGGATCGAACTGCAGTCCCCGCAGTCGCCTGAGCCCTCCTAAGCAGGCGCTTTAGACCACTGAACCATCTCGCCGGCCCCAGAGTGCTTTAAATAAAAGTAGGTAATTTCTATAATATTCATTAACTGTAGATTAACTGGAATGTGAACAACCAAATAATGAAGAGACAGACAGCAAATAATAGTTAACATTCAGTGAGTACTTACTATCCATTGGGCATTAAGCTAAGCACTTTATACTGTCCTCCCAACTATGAAAAGTATGTAAAAAATCTTCATTTTACATATATGTTGGAGAAAGGTGACAACAACAGACTCAAGTTTGAGTTCTGTTTCTTTATGTAAAAATGGAAACTGCTACATTAATCCTTTTATTTAGTACAGGGTCTCCCACGCAGTTTGGACTTATAGTGAGCCCCATGTCTCAGTCTCTCCAGCTCTGGGATTACAGGTATGTGCCACCATACCATTTCTGGGGTTAGCATGGCATGTGGTACAGGGGATCAAACTTGGGTCCTTCTGTTGCCAGGCAGGTACTTAGACTACGAAGCTATCTCACCAGCCCTCATCAATTTTTTTTAAATGTATTTAGTTGTTGCAGGGTTTCACTATGCAGCTCAGACTAGTGGGATTCAGCCTCCCCAGTGCTAGGATCACAAGCATGCGCCACTATGCCCAACTGAGGCCAGTTTAGCCTGTCTGGGCGGGGAGGTGGGGGTGGGTGGGTGGTGGTGGTGCGCAGGGCTGGGGAGGCATGTGGTATTGGATCAAACTGTGGTCTCTGCATTTGCCTAAGCAGGCGCTTTAGTCTGCCAAGCTATCCTGTCAGTCCCAACCCTCATTAATTCTTTGGATTCAGAATTCTGTTCAACTACTAGAACTGTTGCATTAGAATTACTCTAATGCATACAGGATAGTGTGAGGAAACATTCCCATTGCATCAGAAACTCAATTTTTGATATATTTTAATAAAAAATATGAAAGTCAAATAGCTATATTATAAAACAATATACTATACAGATATCAAAGTTGCCCTTTAGAAAATGTTGAAACATGCTTCATATATGTAAATGTTTACTGTTTTGGCATAACTGAAATCAGGCTTTTTTTTTTTTTTTGGTCTTTTTGAGACAAGGTCTGGCTATGCAGTTCAGGCTGGCCTTTAGCTCACTTTTGTAGCCCAGGCTGGTCTCAAACTGGCACCTATCCTCCTGCCTCAGCCTCCGAACTGCTGGGATTATAGGAATGCACCACCACACCTGGCTCTTTACTTCTTTCTTAAACTAGGCATAGAAGAGAATTTCCTCAACCCAAGAAAGGCCACATATAATAATAAACCATGCATGGTGGCTCCTGCCTGTAATCCTAGTACTCTGGGAGTCTGAGACAGGCAAATTGCAGGTTTGATTCTAGATTGTTTCCTTATAATGAAATCCTGTCTTAAAGTAAAAATAGGGCTGATATAGGATAATGTGAGGAAACATTCTCATTGCATCAGAAACTCAATTTTTTGATATATTTTAATAAAAAATATGAAACTCAAATAGCTGTATTAAAAAACAATACACTATACAGATATCCTAGCACTCAGGAAACTAAGGCAAGCGGATTATTACAAATTCAAGACCAGCCTGGGCTACAAAGTGAGCTCAAAGCCACCCTGAACTGCATAGTAAGACCCTGTCTGAAAAGGACAAAAAGGGAGGATTTAAAATTGATAGCACTGCCGGGTGTGGTGGTGCATGCCTGTAATCCCAGCACTTGGGAGGCTGAGGCAGGAGAACTGGTTCGAGTTCAAGACTAGCTTGCGCTACAAAAGTGAGCTCAAGGCCAGCAAGACCCTGTCTCAAAGACAAAATAGATAAATAAAATAAAATTGATAGTACTACTCCTACTCCTCAAAGCAAATTAAATACTATGTCCACTAAATATCAATTTTGGCAGAAAGGGGGGAGAATAACCCAAAAATGCATATAAAAGAAAATCTTACAAAAAGATACAAGTATTAGAAGCGAGTTGGCCCATATTGGGGTCAGCCCTGGTGCACCCAAATCTGGGAGCCTGGGATAGGCCAGTGGCCCTGTTGGACCAAGGCCACATACCCTCTTCTATGAAGCAGAAGTGCCCCGCCAGGTCTCTTCCTCTGTCCTACTAGGTTCAGCTCCTCAAGTGGACTTCCCAGCCTCTGGCCTCTTAATCCCAAACCCAGGGGTCCTGGGTTAGGCCCATCTTCTTCCTGAATCCAGGCCACACTGACTACACCCCTGCCTTGCCTTAGCCTACATCCCAGGGAATAATGCCATGCCTCTCCACAACCCCCAGTTGGGGTCTGCTCCATTCTCAAACAGGCTTTGTGCTCCCAAACCTTGGGATCCCAGGCTAGGTCCCTTCCCATTCTGAGTCGAGGCCACGCTCTCCACCCCAATGCTCCCAGAGCACAGGTGCCCTGGCCTCCTTCTTCCCAGTCCCTTGCTAAGACTTGCCCCTCACATGGCCAGGCCTCTGGATCCCAAACTTGGCCATCGTGGGCTAGGCCTCTTCCCTGGGAACAGAAGCTATGACCCTGCCCCAAGGGCAAGGGGCCCTGGCTCTCCTCATTTTCTTATCAGGATGCTTCCCCTAACATCCCACCACTTGAGCGACCAATTCTCCTGACCCTTCCGACTCTACCCTCTTAGGTGCTTCAGTCTCTCTTGCTTCCTGTCCAGCAGACAAGATCCTAGAGGATTCAACGCACAGCTCACATTCCTCTTCCTCCTCCCAGGGAAACAAGCCTACTTCCTGGACCTCTGCGGTGGCCCTAGATTTGGTGGCTGGATAGGGTTAGACATGAACATCAAACAGTCTCACCGTCCCTAAGTGTCACATTTCAAAGTTACTACAAACCTCATGAGTTTGAAACAGTGTCATATGCTATATAGTTAGACAAAGAGCAGAAACAGAACTGAGAATTGGGAACTCAATCCTTTCATATAGGACCAAAATATTCCATGTCTAATTTTTTTTTCTTTTAAGGATTGAATTTATGGTCTTCTCACTGTTACATATCACCTCCTCCTTTTAATTTTTGGACAGTGTTTTTGCCAATTGCTTAAAAATTTGTGATCCTCCTGCCTTTGCCTCCCAAACCACAGGAAATACAGACACATCTAGGGTTTTGACAATTTTTGACAAAGGTATCAACATCAGTGTTTGGAGGGCTGGCTTGATAGCTCAGTGGATTAAAGTGCGTTCTCAGGCAGAGCAAAGCGGCTGGGGTTCGATTCCCAGCATCATGTACCCACCCTGTCCATGGGGCATGCTGAGATGGCAATTGAGACTGGTGGCTCACGCTGGTAATCCCAGCACTTGGGAGTCTGATCTACATAGTGAGACACTATAGACCCTATCCTAAATATATTAAAAAATAAACAAACAAAGAAATAAATTAGAATTAAAAAAAGACCAACGTGTGGGGGACAGAATTATCTCTTCAAGGGCCGGTGAGATGGTTCAGTGGTCTAGGCGAGATGGTTCAGTGGTCTAAAGCGCCTGCTTAGGAAAGCTCAGGCAACTGTGGGGACTGCAGTTCAATCCCCGGCACCACATGCTGCGCCAGCCCCACCACCAGGGCAGGCTGAGCCAGCCACAAAATAAATAAAGAAAGAAAGAAACAAACACAACAAGCAAACAAATAAATAAATAAAATTAAAAAAAAAAGAGAGTGCTGGAAAAACTAGATATTCACAAGGAAAAAAAAAAAAAAAGAGACTGAGCCTTGTGATACTATTAAAAAGACAATTTAAAAGTATTTTTTCCCAGTATTACCAAATCTATGACCTTCTTACTAAATTATATCTCAGTCTTTTTCATTTTTTAAGATTTTGACGTAGTCTCACTATGTTACTTTGATTCCAACTCTCTAGAAGGCTGAGACAGGAAATTACAACCATAAGCCCAACCTGGCCAATTCAGTGATTTAAATTAAAAATGGTTTAGAGATACAGCTCAGTGAGAAGACTGCTGGGCTCAATCCCTAGTACTACAAAGAAAAATAAAGAGACATAGTGAAATAATATGCCAGATAAGAAGAAATTAACATCCAAACACATGAAGAATTTCAATAACCTGAGCTCACTGATGCATACCTGTAAATCCTTGCACTGTGAGAGGCTAAGAGGAGTACAAGGAGAAATCTTGGCTGGCAATTAGCGAGAACCCTTGTGTCAAAATAAAGAAGGGCTGGGGATGTGGCTTAGGGGTAGGATGTTTTCTTTAATAACCAATACTCAACCCCCAGCTTGCCTTGCAATTTAAAAAATAAACTGTTGTGTTGTTTTATTTTTTGTGGTACTAAGGATTGAATTTAAGACCTTATACATACTAGGCAAGTCTTCTACAACTGAGCTACATCTTCAGATTGCCTCGCAATTTACACAGATGAAATATTTTTAGACAAAGCTTGTTTCATGAATAAAAAACAAAAAATAGAGCTTCTATTGTAAGCAAATACATTTATCACTTTTTTATAGTATCAAAGTATTTTCACGAATATCCCTAAATAAAATTGTTTTTAAGCAAGCACAGAATTTTCTTTTCTTTCTCTCTCTTTTTTTTTTGTCTTTGAGACAGGGTCTCACTCTGCAGTTCAGGCTGGCCTTGAGCTCACTTTTGTAGCCCAGACTGGTCTCGAACTTGCACTGATCGTCCTGCCTCAGCCTTCCAAGTGCTGGGACTACAGGCATGTGCCACCATGCCTGGCTTGTTTTATTAAATTTTTATTTGGAGGGCCCTGGGAGAGAGCTTAGGAGCTGGGGGGATAGCTCAGTAGAATAAACGCTTGCCTGGCAAGTGCAAGGTCCTGAATTCAATCCCCAGTACCACACACACAAAAAAACTTGTTCGCTAAATTTTTATTTGGTACCAGGAACTCAACTCAGGACCTTGTGCTTGCCAGGCAGGTGCTGTGCCCCTGACCTATATCCCTGGCTCCACTATAACCATTTAGGTGTAAGACTTATGGCTTACCCAGAAAATTCTAAAAAAATATAAGCTGAAGTATCAGCAATGAAGAAGGAATATAAACACTGTTCTCAGGTTTCTTAGAGGTCTGGGACTGAAGCAAGAACCTTCACTTAAACTGTGTCTTCAGCCTTTTATTTTGCAAAAGTCTCACTAAGTTGCCTTGACAGGACTTGAACTTGAAATCCTCTGTCTGAAGTGGCCTAAGTGAGATCAGGTGTGAGCCGCCATGCTGAATAATGCAGTATCCTTCAGTTACATGTAAAGGTGAGTATAACTGTTTCCTAATGCCTCACACAAGCTAGACAAATGCTTACCCCTAAGCTTCCCCAGATTCAGACATCTTTATTTCTTGAGTTTCTAAAAGTTCTCTTTTTTTCCTTTCCCTTTCTCTTTTCCGTTTTCCTCTCCTTTCTTTCTTGTAGTTGGTACAGGGTCTCACTATGCAGCTCAGATTCATGATCCTATTTTTACCCTCCCTAGAGGCACATTTCTATTTCTTGAGTTTCTAAATTTTCTCTTTTCTTTTTCCTTTCTTTTTCTTTTTCTTCTTTCTTCTATTTGGTACAGGGTCTCACACCACAGCTTAGACTTGTAGTGTTCCTCCTGTTTTCAGCCACCTCAGTGCTGAGATGACAGGCATGTGCCACCATGCCTAGACTCGGAGGCCAGGTCAGCGTGCCTGGGGACCATGGCTGCCATGGCATGTGGTGCTGGAGATTGAACCCCATCCCCGTGCTTGCCTAAGTAAGTACATGCTTAGTCCACTGAGCTATCTCACCGGCCCCTAAATTTTCTAATTGATGCACAGCTTAACATAAGCAGTAAGAATCATACCGTATAAAAATTAACATAACCAGCTGGGCTTGGTGGTGCAGACCTGTAATCCCAGCACTTGGGAAGCTGAGGCAGGAGGACCAGTGTGCATTTCAGACCAGCCTGGGCTACAAAAGTGAGTTCAAGGCCAGACTGAAGTACATAGTAAGACCCTCTCTCAAAAAGACAAGAAACAAACAAACAAAAACATAACCAAACTAACCTATAGAAAACAATACACTTAAATAACTACACACAAAAACAAATCAAAGGAAACTATGTTAGAATGGAACAATTTTGAAAAATGACAATTTTACAATGAATAAACAAAAATAATTTTATTCTAATGGGAAATACAATAAGAAAAATAATTATTTTTTTAAACAGTAAAAACAATGTGGATTGTTCAAAAACATAAGACTTACTCTTTGATATCACGAAGCTGATCAACATCTTGTGATCTTGTAAAATCTGGATCATGGGCAAGCAGGTGAATCATGTATGGAACTACATATTCAGGCAACAGTGACAACAATTTTTCTATAGTGAAAACATTATGGTTAACAACAGTATATAAGTTTTATTTTTAATTTAAGTTTTTTGAGATAGAAACTCAATATGCAGTTTAGGCTCACCTTAAACTCACAGGCTCAGCCTCCTAAGTGCTGTGATTATAGGCATGTGTGCTATCATGCAAGACTTTACAACAGTTTTTAGAAATCCTTTTGTAGGTTTGAGTTCTAACAACTTTAGTTTCCATTTCTTTCCCAATTATTTACAAATTAAAGGCAACATATTATCTAGATGATACTACTAAAATACTTTTATTCAAAGATAGTAAAAGCTTAAAACATCTGAAGATTATAATGGCAAAATTTTACTTTGAGCCATGTGATCAAATTACTGATTACATAAGAAAAATGCAATTATACAAACACTTTCTTATATAAACAAGACTCAAATTTTAAGATGCTGTTTTTTTTTTTTTTTTTTGGTCTTTTTGATACAGGGTCTCGCTATGCAGTTCAGGCTGGCCTTGAGCTTACTTGTGTAGCCCAGGCTGGTCTTGAACTTACACTGATTCCCCTGCCTTAGCCCTCCCAAAAGCTGGGATTACAGGCGTGCGCCACCATGCCTGGCTTAAGATGCTGGTTTTTGAACTAAACATAATTGTAATAAC
Organism: Capromys pilorides; assembly: GCA_004027915.1. Classification (NCBI taxonomy): domain Eukaryota; kingdom Metazoa; phylum Chordata; class Mammalia; order Rodentia; family Capromyidae; genus Capromys; species Capromys pilorides. The sequence goes on from PVKN010015010.1 coordinate 14,966, forward strand.
AGTACTCTATAAAACTGCCAGTTTTATCATAAACTGTAACAAAAATATATGACCTCCCCTCACAAAACTGATACACTGACAAGAACAAACATGCGCAGTTGGAAATCTTTAGTTCCTTACCAGTAGCCATGGGGTTCTGCTTAATGTACTCCCTTCTTATACTGATGTTTTTTAGTAAACACTGCCGTGCATGTGCTCTTCTCTCCTTCACAGGATCTTTGGCACACAAGGCAAAGATTGCCATATACTCCAATGGGAGCAGCAGCTTCACAAGTGCCTTATGCAGCTTCTGAGCAAATATCTGCCTTACTTGGTAACACTCATCCTATAGCAGCATAAAAAGAGAAATACTCAAAATCAGCAAATATTTATAGTTTTAAGTATTTTAAGTATTCTAATTTTTTTTTTTAATGCTAGCTGTACCGAGGAAATAAACCATTTAATACTTCAGAAGGATTTTTTTTTTTTTTTTTTTTTGGCTGGATCAGGCTACCTTATGGGAAGGCCTGGTGTGGAACATGGAGCTAGGGATCGAACCACAGTCACCAATGTCTGACTGAGTTTGCTTAAGCAGGTGCTTTAAACAACTGAACTAATCGGGAAGCCCCAATCATTTCATATTTGAAAGATATTTAAATAAGTAATCTCTTTAGAACACATTGAGTAGCTTTGAATACATAGAAAAATAAATGAATTTAACTTTGTAAAACCTTTCTTTTGTTCGCACAGAGAATCAAACTCAAAGCGCTGTGCCACTTAGCTATAGCCCTGGCCCTGGATTTTAACTTTGAAAACAGGTATTTCACAAAATACTTACATTAATAACAAGTGCACAGAGTTGAAACTGTTCTGGAGTAATAATTTCATGGTAACAAGGCTCCTGAGCAAGCTTCATTATGGCACTACCAGCAGCTAATCGCAAGCGAGACATATCAGATTTACTATAAACAAACAAAAAAGAAATAAACATTTCCTAGAATCATCACATATAACAATGCTCTGATCCTTTTATTAGATGGTGGGGGAATGGCCAATAGAACCCAGAGAGGGCTAAGCTACATACTCAGCCTTAGTTTGAGACAGGTTTTCACTAAATTGCCTAGGCTGGCATCCAAGTAGTCACCTCTGCTTTAGCTTCCTCTGTAGTTTGGATTACAAATGTGTTTGTGCTACCATGCTTGGTCTTCTGATCCCCCTCTGAATGGAACGTCTATCAGGTGTAATTTATGCTTAAAACAATATAATGTGGAAATATGAGAAAGTTATTATTTTTTACGTATTTGGTTGTTAAAAGGGTCTCATTATCAGCTCAGACTCTCAGTGATCCTCTTTTCAGCCTCCCAGCACTGGAATTACAGACATGCGGCACTACGCCTTGTCTCTGCCCCACTTAGCCCACCCTGAGGGTGGGGCTGCTACGGCATGTGGTGCCAGGATCCAACCACAATCCCTGTGCTGGCCTAAGTAGGTGCTTTAGTTCCTAGAGCTATCTTGCTGGTCCCTGAGAAAGTTACTTTTTTTGAGCTCATAAACTTTATAGGGAAAACATTCCAATTCATTCTGACTTTCTGGTAACAAATTTATTGGCCTTCATTTCTAGTCCTGCTCTAGCTTGATCTGTGTCATAGCTGAACAGCTCTGCTTAATTATTCTTATTATCCCAAACAACTGCAATGCTGTGAAAGGCAGTTACATTAGGATTTGGAGCCTTCATCTCAAGAATATGTACTCAGTAAAAACTTGATTGTAAACAAGGAAAAAAAAATCCCTCAATATTATTTTATATTAACTCTTTATATTTATATTTTTAATTTTTATTTATTTTTTTTGTATTTTAGGGAAGGGTCTATCCATCTGTTTACAGCCTCCCAAGAGCTGGGATTATAGGCCTGTTTTACCGTGCTCAGTCTCAATTGCCCTCTCAGTGCGCCTCAGGGGTCTGAATGGCATAGCAGGCCTGAGCATCTAACCCCTGGCCCCTTATAGGCGCTTTAATCTGCTGAGCTATTTTTTTTTTAATCTGCTGGCCTTTATTTTTAAGTTTTTAGTTATTGCTTTTCTTTGATTTTCTACATTTTTATGTATATACATGTACACAAATAACAGGAATCTAGTTTGTTTTTTTTTTAAATTTTTATTTATTTATTTGTTTGCTTGTGTTTGTTTCTTTATTTATTCATTTTGTGGCTGGCTCAGCCTGCCCTGGTGGTGGCGCTGGCACAGCATGTGGTGCCGGGGATCGAACTGCAGTCCCCGCAGTTGCCTGAGCCCTCCTAAGCAGGCGCTTTAGACCACTGAACCATCTCGCCGGCCCCCAGGAATCTAGTTTTAAAAACATATCTGATAAAACGGCAGATAAAATGCCTAACTAGGAGGGCAGCATTGTCAGGAAAATACCCAAAAGGAAAGGATACTAAGTTTTGATTTAGTTCCTGGACTGACTTCTTTCCATGGAATGCAGTTTTCCAAGGGCACCTAAGCAGTCTTGTCACACGTGCCCTCAGCTCATGAACTTACATGACCTAAAAACGGGGTAACATGTGACAATGAATGGAAATGAAGGAATGCAGCTTCCCTTCTTGAAGTTCTATGCCGAACACAGCTTGGCTCCGTGTTTTGAAGACATTAGTAGATGGGAAGAATGCCTAGGAATCTTGCTTAGCACACAAGTGAAGGAAAACAAGGCGCTGAGAAGTTAACTGGAATACAGTGAACACTGATAACAGTGAGGGACTCTCAATGGCTTCTGCAGCAAATAAATCAGGAAGGAAAACAGCATTCATGTGAATGCCTACTCTGTGCCAAGCAGTACAGAAGCACCGTCCAGGCTTTGTCTCATTTTATTTTCACTCTTAAAGAGAAAGACACTGAGGCTTATAAAACTAGGTGTTTTACAGAAACTTAGCCAGCTTGGACGTGGAGTTGTATGAATTTTTTAGAATTCCAGCCAATGTCACAACACATTAGATTAAATGATTTAAATTTATATCCCAATATTTTTGTGATAAAAAACACTGGGAAGGGGCTGGGAAGATAGCTCTGTGGCACAAATGCCTGCCTGCCAAGTGCAAGGTCGTGAGTTTAAATCCCAGTCTCACACACACACACAGAATATGTCTGTATTTGTATATTTTTTTTATGACTCTTTTATTACTTGCCAAGTATAAAAATAGTAAGCCATAAGGGCCAGTGAGATAGGTCAGTGGACTAAATACCTACTTAGGCAAGTGCAGGGACTGGCATTTGATCCTGGCATCACTTGCCTTGCTGGCACCAGCCCTACCTCTAGGTGCACTGCGCAGGTCACCAACGCCAGGCACATGCCTGTAATCCCAGCATTGGGGAGGTGAAAATATGAGGATCACTATGAGTTTGAGCTGTGTAGTGAATCCCTGTACCAAACGCATTTTTAAAAAAGTAAACGGCCACAGCAGTTTAAGCGCCTGTCTGGCAAGATCAAGGACCTGGGTTTGATCTTCAGTACTTCATGCTATACTGGCTCTGTGCCTTGCCAGCCACCGAAACTGGGCATTGTGGCACATGCTTGTAACTCTAGCACTGGGGAGGCCTGAGATAGGAGAATCATTACAAGTTCAAGCTGCATAGCAAGACCCTGTACCAAATAAACAAGCGAACCAAAAGTAACATTGAAAAACGAAAAAAAATTTTTTTTGCAGTAATGGGGATTCAATCCAAAGGCTCATGTATGCTGGACAAGAGCACTACCACTGAGCTATATCTCTAATCCTATTTTTCTATTTTGAGGTAAGGACATACTGGATTATCAGGG
>PVKN010015011.1:0-18772 GCA_004027915.1 Capromys pilorides
GACTGACCTTGGGAGATACAAAAGTTACATATTTTGTTATGCAGGTCTTGCTTTAACTTGGCCTTAACCACCCAGCAGAAAATTTTAACCATGAGGCATAAAACAAAAAGCTAGATTAGTATGCTGAGCTGTGAAAGGCTTAAATCAACAGCTTGCAACATTGCCAGTTCTGCCAGTAATCCATTGTGATTATGGAATACTGGACTATGTATACAACTACTTTCTCTTAGTTCAATGAGAAGAACTTTTTTTGTACCGACACTGATTAGAAAAATTATCATGTCTACACCCTGTGCTCTGTATAACTACTACGAAGACAACAATATGCATTGTATCAATTATTGAGAATGTACTACTATAGTGTTTTTGAAAAAAAAGTAAAAACAACAAAAAAGACTCCTAGACTTAATATTCCTTACCACATGTTAACAAATATTTACTGAAACAATTTTTATGCACACAAAGAAATGAGAACTCCTGACATAAGGTAAATAGTAAATAAATGTGACTCTTGCCAGATATGGTGGCTCATGCCTGTAATCCCAGCACTGGGGAGGCTGAAGCAGGAGGATCACTGTGAGTTCAAAACCAGCCTGAACTACACAGCAAGATCTTGTCTCATTAAACACACACACACACACACACACACACACACCCCTCAAAAAGTCCTCAACAAAAAAAGGTTTCTGATACGGTATTTTATGAAAAAAGGTAAAGCAAATTATGCAGATTTAATCATCTAGAATTAATGCTTGCCGGAAAATATTAGCAAAGAATTCAAATTTCCTCTTTTAGTGGTTGTGAAAGTTTAGAAGTTCAAAAGTAGAACTTGAGAAACAGATCTAAGGTATTTTTCAAGACTCAGGTATGTTGGTCCCTTGGTCTGGCCCACCTACAGATAGGATTAATACTGAGGCCTCCTTAGTCCCGCAGACTCAGAACAAGTGTCAGTGCAGAGCAAGCACCTGACTGCTGCCAACTGAAGGAACGACACATAAAGGAACTGGGATGACTTATGTGGCAGTCTTTCCAGTCAGGCCGTGAGTATATCAATTACAGGGAATACTGTTATTCAGCTTTTTGTCTCCCAACAGCTTGCACCATATCAACATAAAATCAATTATGTACTAAATGCTATTTATTACACTATGGACTAGAGATAAATACTTTATTTCAAAAATGCAAAGAAGGAAAAAGAAAACATTTCTTCTGTCATGTGAACTTTCATGAAAGACACAAATATATTTGTGAATTGCAGTGGAAAACATAAATCTCTACATTGAGAATATGAAAGGGAACTCAGAAGCTGTGAAGTCAGGTTGCCCTAGTCTTCCAGGGTACTTAAGGCTAGGTAGTCCTAGTGTACCAGAATCTAGCCCACCAAAAGGCCTCCATGGCATCAGACCCAGGACAGTACGGTCAGGGAAGGCTCTGGTCACCTCTCTTAGCCAATCACCCACACACCTCAGGAAAACCCTGCATGTGGCCCCAGAGAAAAGGGCTTCAGGTGAGAGAAGGAAAGCAATGGGCATCGCTTGAAGCACCAGTGAATGAAGAATGAAACAGTCCCAGTGTTGCCGTGTCTGTTACAAGAACGCACACAGCTCCCTCCACGACACATCATGATACGGTACCATCAAGTGGGAATGCAAGAGCAGGATCAGGCTGGCTGGCTGCAGTCACATCTTGGGGAAGCTGGCCAGGTTGGCAATGCCACATGCATTGTTCTTATTTCGAGCCAAGAGAACGTAGCCTTTGTGTCCCCAGTTTTCTCCCCAGCTGTAGGACCAATCAAAAAGAGTACTTAGTACTACCGTTAGCTCCTTAAAGATCTTAATATACTGTGCTAGGTACTAATGGCATACAAAATTGAACAACATGACTTTTACCTTTAAAATATTTAAGATCATGAGGAGAAAAAAAAAAATGTATGTATGATGCTACCATCTCAAAGGTAGAAAAGAGTGCTATTGATCAGAAGGAGAAAAAAGGGCTGAGGCCCAAAGATGGCAGAATTTGGGTCTGTGGGAACGGGGGCCATGTACAGGCATGAGGCTGACAGCATAGGCAAGATAGCAGGCCATGTCAGGACCATGTGGCTGAAAGCAGAGTGCCTGGCAGAATGGAATGGGAGCTAGGTCTGGAAAGGCAGAGTGACACAAGGTTGAGTCATCTACACTGCAAGTGTGAAGAGTTTGAACTTTATTGTGGCAAGAGAGGCCAAAGCTGTGGTGGATGAAACCAAGAGAGCTCGATCTGAAGCAAATGAGCTGCTTCTCTGTGCTACTCAGGTCATGGGGAGTTGGCTGTCTTTCTAATCAGGCCACAGGATGGCTAGGTGCAGATACATGCTCGTGTATTTATACTGTGTACCTTGCACATGGATCAGTGCAGGACACACTCGAGTACTATTCTGACCACCAAATGCCAGCTTCAGAAGTAAGACTAAGTGAAGGTACAACTGAAGAGCCTGAGGCAATTTCTCTTGATTTGGAAGAAAGAAAAAAATTCTGGGAAATTGAAGTACTGTCGAGTGTCACAGGGTCATTACCTGCAGAAGCAGTATTCCCTCATTACCTGTTTTTAAGTATCCAGTGCTTGTTTCCCCTCTGGATTCCATACCCCACTGCCAGCACTGCATGATTCAGATCTTCCCCATTGCAGCTTTCATCATAATACACACCTGGAAAACAACCATGCTGAGGTTCTTTGTCACCCTAGAGTTCCCTGTGGGCCTCGTGGTCCAGGAGACACTAGAATGAGCACATTAGAATGAGTCTGGCAGTCTAAGCACAGCGATGGTTTGCACTGTGGGGGCCATCAACTTCTCTCTGGCAGACTGAGTTTAAATATGAAGGCTGGGTTCTGCACTGAGAACATGTGGACCTGCAGAACACTGCACCCGCACATCCAGAGTGTGCTCTTTGGAGGCTCCTTACCCTTGCTGTAGAACTGGAAAGAGGTCAGGCTTGCATCAATGGCCACGGAGATGGGTCCCACGCGGGCCACAGCTCTCTTGAGCGCCTTCTCATTGCCCACAGGAATCTCTCTGTATCCCCGGCATTTAGCTGCCTTGCCTGTTGGGTTGTACATACAGCTTTCGTCCTGGAAGAAATGAGGAAATGAGGTTGTAACAGGATTGGAACAAAGTGATGGGCAATGAGTTGATCAGTAAGAGACTCAACCAAAGTTTTGAGCAGCAGCACTAAAGTAACAGTCTGTAACTCTTCACCATTTTGGGAAACTATGAAAAGGGATCTCTACCTTCATCCACACATAAACATCAACTTCATATGGTTTAAAGTCATAAAGGAAAACTAAAACATTTAAAGATGAGATGTGCTTTTATTACTTCAAGGTAGAAAAAGATTTCTTAAATAAGATTTGTGTAAAAGGCACATGTCATAGGTAGGCATGGTAGGTCATGACAATAATCTCAGCATTCTGGGAGGCTGAGACAAGAGGGTTGCATGTTCGAGCCTGGGCAACTTAACAAGACCCTGTCTCAGAACTAAACAAAAACAGGACTGAGAATGTAGATCAGTATGAAGGTTCTAGGTTCATCCCCAGCACCCTACCCCCATACACACACAAATAAGACACAAGGCATCTTCTGGCTTCTCAGTATGTGTGAGCCTCAGAGGGCAGGGAGGTGCCACGTGAAGCGCAGGGAGAGGCCAAGGCCAAAGCCCAGTAGTGGGAGGAACTGAGCTTTTGCCTCAGGAATGCAAGTGTGAGGAAGAGTACTAAATTATATCCTCATCATAGACAGAAATAAAAGCATATAACATGACACAAAAATAGCTTAATGGGCCGGCGAGATGGTTCAGTGGTCTAAAGCGCCTGCTTAGGAAAGCTCAGGCAACTGCAGGGACTGCGGTTCGATCCCCGGCACCACATGCTGCGCCAGCCCCACCACCAGGGCAGGCTGAGCCAGCCACAAAATAAATAAAATAAAGAAACAAACAAACACAACAAGCAAACAAATAAATAAATAAAAATTAAAAAAAATAGCTTAATGACTAGGCAATCTAATTTGTGGCCTTCCAAGTCCACTTTTTCAGGCTTAGCAAAATGTTCATCAACAAGCCACAATTATTTGGCAACTCATTACGGATGATTCCTTCTAAATCTTAAGGGTATCCCTACAAGAAGAATACACTACCTAAATATTAATAGTAATGGCAGTGTTTGACATGATATTCTAATATTATAAGAGATGGGGATGGAGCTCATTGTAGAGCATTTGCCTAAGATTGTAGTAGTCTACCTTATCACTTCTTAAGATCCCTTTGTTCTCTGTCATCTGAGCCAAACCTCTGCTGCCTCTCACTGTGAAAAACTGCACAGAGGCTGGTTGTAGTGGTGCACACCAGTAATCCCAGCATATGGAAGGCTGAGGTAGGAAGGCTGCCATGAGTTCAGTTATAGCCTAGGCTACAGAGTTGAAGGCCAGCTTGAGCTACACAGAAAGAACTCATCTCAAAAGTCCAAAAAAGCAGACAAACAAGTAAAATATGGAACAGGCTCTTTTGGGCTCAGTGTGTACATTCACAGTTATTGGACAGACTGAGTCAGGAGGATTACAAATCTGAGGCCTGCCTGGGAAGTTTAGTGAGATCTTGTCTCAAAATTCTTACACATGCAGGTGGAAGTATAAATTTTTCCAAATTCCTTAGGAAACAGCTATAGTGAACACTATACAGTAAAATAAATAAATAAATAAATTATATATATATATATATATATATATATCCTAAGAGTCAACTTTTCGCCTAGTACAAAATTCTTATACATAGGAAATTCCACGTCAAATAAAAAGGCTCTTTCCTATCTTTACAATATATCAGTGGTATGAATTGCAGCATGTTCTTTTATCTTCTTAAATTTTCATTTAATTCCCTATAAAATAAAGTCAAGTCTGCCTTATAATGCTATTATGAGGGTTAAAAATAAATATACCAGCTGGAGATATAGCTCAGTGGCATAGTGTCTGCCTGGCAAGCGTGAGGTCCTGAGTTTGTTTCCTAGCACAAAAATAAATAAATAAATAAATAAATAAATAAATAAATAAATAAATGCACCGACTACATGGCAGTCACTGATTTTTATCTCTCAGACTCATGTTACTCATCAGCCCCATGTATATTTTACCCTCAGATTGCCTTTTTAGAGAAAAAAAAATCTTATTACTAAAGAATCATAGAGAGAGGTAATCCTTTACCTCAAAAATTACACTATTTTTTCTCATTTTATACATGTTAGTATTTTAACTTATATAACCTGATTAAATGTTATCCAAATTCCACTGAGCTCATATAATACAAAGCTACATGGCCAGGCATGCGCATGCCTATATTCCTAGTGCTCAGGAGGCTGAGGCAAGAGCATCACCTCACTTTGAAGGCCAGCCTGGTGAGACCCTGTCTGTAAAGAGACAGATGATAGAGATATACAGATAGAGATAGAGATAGAGATAGAGATAGAGACAGAGACAGAGATAGAGATAGAGATAGAGACAGAGCTAGAGCTAGAGCTAGAGACAGAGACAGAGAGACAGAGAGACAGAGAGACAGAGACAGATAGAAATAGACCTAGCAAGGTTAGTTTTGTGAGTTACAGGCACATGACACTTAGCAGAGGGTTCTTGAGACCTCTGTACACAGGTTTCAGGATAACCTATCCCCTCTCACATCCAGAGTACAGAGCTAGAAACTATCATAGCTTAAGCTCCCAAAGCTCCTCCAAGATTGTGGAAATTCTTTTGTCTTTCTGTGAGAAATTATCCCATTAAGAAAGTTAAATAGAAAAAAAAAAAAAAGAAAGTTAAATAGGATAACAGAAAACAAAACTTCTGCAACCACTCCTAGGAAGCACTATTCAGGAAGAGGAGCCCCAGAGCCACATGGCATAGCCTCACCTGGCCCACGTATGGGTAGGCATCTTCAGAGTCAATGCCCCGGTTCTCCTGCACGTACTGGAAGGCATTAGTCATGTAGCCTCCTCCACAGCCATTGTTTTCAGACACACAATCCACTAGGTTCTGGGGACTCAAATTTAAGAGTTTTCCTGTTTTCTTCTTCAGTTGGCCCTCCAGGGCACCCACGGAGCTGAAAGCCCAACAGGAACCACACTGACCCTAAGAGGCACACAGAGATAAGATCAGCCCTGTGCTTTGCTGTTCTGCATCATCCCATAGCTGCCTGATGACGTGAATGCACTTTATACACCCGGGACAAGTGTTGCCTTCTTTCTCCCCTTCACTTAATATTCATTGCCTAATTCTACTGCTGTGGATAACTGTAGTTATCATGAGCTGCAGTAAAGCAGAAAAAGCAGAGGCCAGGTTTTGGAGGTAGTTTGTTCACCTGTGTTCTAACAGACTTGGTACCCACAAGCTCTGCAAGTCACCTTAGTAAGTTATTATAGCACCCTGTGCCTCAGTTTTCCTATCTATAAAATGGGAATAGTGTACTTAATGAAATTATTGTGAAGATTAAAGATGAGAATTTATGTTTACTCTGTCAGAGTATATTTTTTTCTTAAACCATCTTTTAAAATAGATTTTGTAAGGACACAGGTTGTGTATTAGCTATCTTGAATTTCTATCACCTAGCTCTGTAGTACCTTGTGGATTCTAGGAGAGAAACAGTATTTGTTAAATGAATGTTAATTACTTTTTTTCCACTACTGGAGATGGAGCCCCAGGACACTATACTGTTGAGCTAGGTTCCCACCCTGCCACATACACGTTTTGTTGCTCATAATAAGATAGGGTCTCTTTAAATTGCTTAGGCTACTCTCTAACTTTGGACCCTCCTGCTTCAGTCTCCCAGATATCTGGGATTACAGGCATGCACCCTCACACCTGGCTCAATTATTTATTTTACTGATTAAAACCTTGTTAAAGTGTTACGATTATGGGAGTGCATGCTTATAATCTAGCACTCAGGAGGCGGAGGTGAAAGGATCACTGTGAGTTTAAACCCAGCCTAGCCTAAAGAGTGAGTTTAAAGCCAACTTGAACAGTGAGAACCAGTCTCAAAACACACACACACACACACACACACACACACACACACACACGTGTCATGGGAAAACTTGGCCTTTTCATCTTGCAAGAATGTAAGATTATAAAAACTTTTCTAAAAGTAGAACCAAACAATTCCAATTTTATTTCGATAAATATTTCTATAGCTCATACACACAAACACATACAATTACTTATTGTAGCACAAGTTGTAATAAAGAAAACTCAGAAGCAAATGTGCAAAATGTACATTTAAACATACAAAATAATGAGTTCAGTATCAGAATGGACTATATTCTCTCAGAATGAGAAGACAAACCTTAATTTTATAATTTTTTCCCTAGTACCCTGCTACTTCATGACCAAAACACTAGAAAAAGGAATAGGTTATGCAGGTTAGCTATGCACACACATACCACAGTACCTGGTTTTTGACAGGTGTAACATAGCCCTTCTTTCGGTAGTCCACAGAATCAGGAGCTCTGCCTTCCCAGTCTGGGATATAGAGGGTGTCATTACTCTGGAAATGAGAGGGTGGTACTTTGAGCCCAGTCATCTTCTGAACCACTTCTTCACTGGTCTGAGACAAAGAAGAGAGAAAACAGACATTAACAGGAAATCAAAACAAGCATGGAATGTGGGCCAGGAGCTCAGGCTCAACTCACCATGTCTCCCAGGTGGTTCATGCTCAGTTCATACGTATGGACACCAAGAGAGGCCTCAAGGTTATGGATGGAAATATACTTTAGATTCTTTTCCCAAATTAAGCGCCGAGAGATTTCATCCACCTAAACAGAGCATTGTCAGTACTTACATAGACTGTGTAAAGTTATATTGCTAGTACAATGGAGAAAAAGACACAGCTTGAAATTGTAAGATGTAGTCTATTGAGGGGTCGGAGATAAAGGGGCTGGGGAGATAGCTCAGTAGAATAAGTGCTTGCTTGGCAAACACAAGGACCTAAGTTCAATCCCCGATATCACCAAAAAAGGAAAAAAAAAAAGATGTAGTCTAGTTGGGGAACCATGGATTGAATACACAAAAAGAAATAGGTAAGCATACAAACAGTACGATGCAATAATCTGAAAAGCTGTCTTCCCAAGAGAAATTTAAGATTTTTTCTTTTTTTGGTGTTGGTGATGCACTGAACCCAGGCCCTTGCACCTGCCAGATAAGAGCTATATCATGGAGTTAAGAGCCCTGGTCAAGACTACACAGCAAAATATGGATAAATCTTTATGATGAGCCAAAATACAGAATGAAGTTAGGGAATGAGATAGTTTTCTCCATTGGACATGGATTGAGGTCTCTAGGAAGTGAGAATGGAGACCTCAGATCCCAGCTTTCCCCCAGGTTCCCCTCACAGTCCGCAGGCACCTTGCTGTTGTACTGCTTCCTGTATGTCTTCTTCCACAGCTCCCACTGAGTGTTGAGCATCTCCTCAGGGTACAGAGCAAAGCTCACAACCGGTAGCAGCAGGACCTTGAGCCCCCACATCCTGGGGAATGGAATAATTAGGGAACACTCTTCTACTTGCCTGGAGATTCACAGTGTGGCTTAGAATGAGGAAGTAGTTGGAGCCATATTCCAATAGGTTGCTCTTAACCCCTGAGGAGTCAGATTCCTTTCAGATGCTAACACAAGTATAGTCCCTCTTAGGGGAAGTGTGCACAGGGAAAAAACCCTTGGCACTCTTAACTAGAGATAAGAAGCCCTTCTGCTGAACCATGAGACAGAGGACAATTTGGCTCAATGAGAAGGGTTAAACAGGCATTGAGGGTAATTTTCATGATGGAAACAATGACAGGAAGTGGATGACTATGCATGATACAGGCTTCTCTCATTCAAGAAGTCTGACACAGGGAAACCCAAAGTGTGTGTACACACACACACACACCACCATTAATTGAGCGGAGACAACTAGGATGGGTTTTGAGCCTGTCTTTCAGTGTTCCCACCAATGCTGGACAAAGTAGGTAAGACAGAAGTGGGGTTGGAGGATACACGCAAATTCCAGCTTTCCCTCCTTGCGTAAACTGACACTTCTCCAGATACTGCCTGAGGGTGAGGAAAAAGTTGACAGTATTTCCTTATTTAACTAGACATTTATGGTTTCCTCCCTCTCTGTACATTTTTCTCCCTTTCCCCTTAGGCAGGAAACTGGCCTAATCTTAACCAGATGTTGTGGGTGGGTTTCTTTTTCCAATAAACATCTGTGGCTGCTTTCTTATGTCAAATTTCTCAGAACAAAGGTTAGAAAAATGTAGGATGGAAAAACAATGTTTTATAATGATTAAATTTATAGCTTTTTCAAAGGAAAGCATAGCTTATTTCCTACAGTGGCTTCACTGCAAGTCCTTCAGTTTAACAATCCTCAGTCTCCAGCCAGTCATATGACCTACAGAGCACAAAATTTATGGTCCACTTTTATGTAATCTTTGCAAACAGGCAAAATGTTCATGAGCTGGAGATGTCTTAGAGCACAAATGCCAAACTATTACCTACTGGTATCATTCTTAGCACTCCTCTTCCATAGTCAGTTAACTCTTTTTGGTCCAAGCAGAAATTGAGAGAGGCTGTTTTTGCAGGATGAGTAAAGGATTCTCTATCCCTTTGTTTCTACTAACAAGCACATACGCATACAGTACATACAGCCATACAAGGAATCCTAGAGATTTCCAGACAGCTTTTATTTGGCCAGGAAATCTTAAGTGCCATCTGTTTTCATCCATAGAGCCTGTAAGTTTATTGTGATCCCCAACTCACTACATCCCTAATGCTCTTCAACAGAAAACTGGCAGGAATGAGAAGCAAAAAAATCTAGGAAACTGAAAACATTACCTGAAGTTGGGAATCTCGTCTGGGCTCCTTCAGGCACAGTGTGGCTAATATGGGGGAAAGACCAAGGGTGCTAGATTTATTTCACCAGGATTGCGGAAGTCAGCCACAGCAGTTGGCTGGAAAATTTGGGTAAGGGAGGCGGGGACAGAAATGTTGAGAAGGGGGGTTGGGGTGGAAGGAGGCAGCACATTTGCAGTGTTTCTGTCTGTGCAGTGTTGTGTGCCAGGATGGAGAGCTGCTAGGTATTTAGTTTCACATGACTGTCTGGAGGCAGACAAAAGACAATACATATTATTCAAGTTGGGGTAGACTTTCTCCTTTAATGGGGAAATGAAGGACATAGCCTTGATGTTCCTCATCCTTTTCCTTTAAATCCTTTATTACAACACACTACATCTTTTCCTTTTTCCTCTTATGACCCACCTAATACTGAAAACTCAGTTTTCAAATGTGTCTGACCCACACCTCTGCAATAACACAATATAAAAGGCTAGAAGTAATGTAAGACACAGGCTCCAAAATTGTATCTTAGTAAGTGGTTGTCTTAAGTTGCCAATGCTTTTAGGCAAGGGAACAGCTTCCCTTGCTGAACGTGATTTTATAAAGGTTCTGCTGAGAAAATTCAGACAAAAATGGTTCTAAACATAACCAAAAACAGTGCTCCTGTTTTAGAGCAGTGCCTGAATCAACGGTCTGAATGATTCACATGAAGACTCTACTTCTACCACACTCAGATAGCAGGATGTCTGAAGAGCATTGTGTCTCAACTATTAAAATCCCCCTTTGAGATCAGTCACATGAGCTTCTCCAACTGCTTCCCTAAATTCTATCCATGTGATAAATCATAAGAGTTTAGCTCAGCCACCCCACCCAACTCTATTTTATTTCATAAACAGATGTGGGGAAAGAGTCATTAAAACTGAAAGGATAGTACATGGAATCCAGATTCAGTTCCATGCTGGATTCTACAAATAAGCCCTGAAGAACAGACTTATGCCTCTGGACCTTAAGAATTGTTAAGTACCACATAGTTCTAGAGGGAAATCAGGTCCAGACTTGAAGAGTTTAAATTTCCCAATCCTGCCAGACATGGTGGCACAGGCCTGTAACCTCAGCACTCTGGAGATTGAGGAAGAACCTTGTAAGTTCGAGGGCTGGCCTGATAGTTCAGTGTACTGAAGTGCCTGCTTAGGCAGAGTGCAGCAGCTGTGCAGGCCCTGCACCCTGGGGCGCACTGAGACAGATGGAGACTGGGTATGGTGGTGCGCGGCTATAATCTCAGCACTTGGGAGGCTGAAAACAGGAGAATCACAATGAGTCCAATCTATGTAATGAGATCCTGTAGACCCTTCCTAAATACAGGAAAAAAAAAAAAAAAAAAAAAGTTCGAGAGCAGCCTGGGCTACAAAATGATCTCAAGGCTAACCTGAACTGCATAAAGAAACCCTGTCTCAAAGACAAATAAAATAAAATTCCCAATCCTGAGCCAGGCAAGATGGCATGCACCCAAGATCCCAAAGAGGCAGGAGGACCACCTCGAGTTTGAGGCCAGCCTAGAACACAAACTGAGACCATCTCAAAAAACAACAGCAAATATTCCCAACCCCTAATTTTTCTAATCCAAAGGACAATTATACTAGAGAGGAATTAAGAATCCAGATGTGCCTAGAGATTTTAAATCCGAACTTCTCTGTCTCTCTCAAAGCTATGGGCACACCCCACCCCCACAGTGTAGTCAGAATGTCCTTGCTGATTCTACTCAGAATGTGTCAGGGTCAGGAGGACAAGTGAGGAAGAGGGGAGCTGAGTGATCAGGGCCCTATGGTTTCTGATTCCTGAAATGAAAGACTCACAGCATGTTTGTATGTTTGGAGTTCACTCTATGGAGTCCTTCAGTTACAATGTCTGTTTATGAGCTGCAAAGGAATAATAAAGTCGCAATCGATATCACACAACACAAGAACTTTTACAAAAGGAAAAAAATATTTTGTTTTAAAATCTTTGCTACATGTCATTATTTTTGCCACTGTATTAGCACAGATCCCAGCAATACAGAAATGGCTAACAAGAAAAACAAAACAATCAAAAATAAAACCCTGAAGGAAAAGCAGAAACAAACCCCAAAAGTATCTTTTCCTTCCCAGGCCCTCCCCCCAAAACGCTGTAATAACTGTACAATATTATAGTCTTGATCACATTTAAAAACAATTGATTATTAAAAAAACAAGGATTCCACTGGAAACTCAACTTTTTGGTTTCATAAATTGTGATATAAATATATATATGTATACTGTACGTGTGCACATAGAATAAAAAAATAAATTGTCTCCTTTCCGTTCCACTACCTGGCATCAAACTGGAGACAAGAGGAAGAAACTAGTAAGTGACATCTCTTGCCTCTCCAAGGCCATCTGTGCTCCTCAACCTCCTATAAAGACATTTCATGTCTTCCAGTTAACTCAGTCTTGCACTTACATGCTAACTGGAGCCAGTTTAATTCAAAAAAAAAAAAAGCCTGGTACACATGACTTACCTGAGGAAGGTAAAGGGTGAGAACAGTAACCTGTGTACACATTTATATGGCTATAATCACCAAGTGACCCTGTTGGGGTGGGAGTCCAGGTCCCGCAACACACAGAATGATTATACTTGTGCTCTAAAGCAAAATCCAACCTCAACACTGGAAGGGAAACAAAGACAAAAGACCTATAGGTTCAGGAAAGGCTGAAATCTCGATGAAAGATTTTTAAGGATGGGATAAAAAGAGGTTACACTGTAAGAGGCTTGGTGTTTGCTTTACACTCCAACAGTGAGGATTTTCACTGGAATTTCTACTCCAAGAAGTTGAGTTTCCATGTGGAAATAACCTCTATACAACACACATCATTTGTGATTCTGACAGAATCAATGCAGCATTGTTCTTATGGACAAGTCTAGGGTTACTAAAAGTGTTTATCTTGCCAGCCTGTTTTAGTAATGTTTACCGATCTTTCCAAGCAAGGTGTGAGCACCAAAAGCAGGACTGATCCAGCTTTATCACTGAAGTGTTTGATAAGAAACCAACCATTATCAACAAGACTTTGCTTATAGTTGCATGTTGGCTGGGCACAGGTAGAAGTGCAGCAAAGATATTTACTTAAATACTCTTTGGCTGCAATACTAAGTGGAAAATACCTGGAAGATTTAACTCTTTGCAGAGCACACAGAAAGACAAAGATAAAATCTGGGACAGATTTTGCATAACTCCCAAGTAGGGAGAAAGACATATAGAAATACACACACACCCGCACTCACGCACGCACGCACGCACACACGCACGCCTCACTCTCATGTTTCTTTCCAGAGGAATTGTTCACAAGTAACAGAAAGAACCTATGCTTGCTTTCTAAAGTCCCATAATACCATGTTTCATGGTTCTCGCCTGTGACAATGTTTCTCATTTTCCTCCATTCTATTTAGAATTTCTTTCTAAAATAGGCCATAGTCTCCAAGGCAAATAGTGGGTGTAGGTTCCTCTAACCTATCCCTTCACCCTACCACAAATATCATTGTGCAACTTCTGGTCAGGAGACATAGGGAAAGGCATTCTACCTCACTTACCCCCTATTTTCAAAGGGTCTTAAGAGCCTTGGGGGTTCACCATTTCATTCTGTCTACAAATGTTACCTCAGAGGCAAGGGCAGGAGTAAGAGAGGCCCAGCAGGAAAAGGGGTGGGGTGAGGGAAGGGAAGGGAGAAGAACTTTTATTCTGTTTACAAAAGATTTGCTTTTAAAAAACAAACAATAATTTTTCTCCCCCACCCCTATCCTCACCCCAATAGTTCTATTCTGAAAAGGAGGGAAACATAGTTAGATCAGGAAATTCTTCATTGTTGTAGCTGTTGCTCTGGTCTCCCAGCATGGACAGCATCTCCTAGTGAGAGAAAAAGATTGTTCTGAGTCCCACATCTTCACATTTAACAAGTTATCTCCCAGCATTTCCTGTAATACCCCAAAGAGTCCCTGCTGTGCTGAGCTCTCTCAGCAACCCTTATTTTAGCAATTCTGATTCCTCAGATCATATTTCCCCTAGTTCCTTTTTTTCTTCTTCTATAGCTACCTTTTCCCCATTTCACTGATATTTCCATATGACCTGTCATAGATAGATATGGAGTGCATCTTATTTGTCTCCCACCCAAATCTCTTTTGCCTTCTTTTAATCTATGGTTTATACTCTCTCTTCCTTTAAGATTACTACATTCACTCCTATGGTCGCCTTAGGTAGGACTTATATAAGTAGACCTTTATAACTACCAGTTGTGTCCCAGTCCATATACTCATTTTTGGTACTAGGGATTGAACCCAAAGTCTTCACACTAAGCTACATTCCTAGCCTTTTTTTGTTTTGTTTTGAGATGGGGTGGGGGGTCTTGCTAACTTGCCCAGGCTCAGTTCAAACTTGCAATCCTTCTGCCTTGGAGTCTCAGAGTCCCAGAATTACAGTCTTGGCTTCAAACATTTTTTTAAAAAACTGTCTTGCTCATTTTAAATCTAGAGCTACTATGAATTGAGGATATGAATCTCTGAGAATGAACTAAAGTAACTTTCTGGCATCTTTCCACATGGTATCACATCACTACCTTTGTCAAGTCTGGTAAAAGGATAAGCTTCATACTAAATTCACATCTTAAAAAATTATTCCCACAAAGCTCTAATCAACCAATACCTTAATCTAGGTGTAATTCCTTCCCTGTCTCTCCTCTGATCCACTCTCTCCTAGTTTCTATTCTCTGAAGTCTTTACCCACTCACCTGGAAGACCTCAGGCTGGCTAGGCTGTTGTGCTGATGGCTGCTGAACATGCTGTTCACTAGAACTTGACCGATGATGAGCCTGCTGCCCCTGCCACTGTGGCCAGACACCCACGCCCTCTGCCGTCCGTGTCTGGAACTGTCCTGCAGTCTGTCCAGCTTCAGGAGCTAGAAACAGCAAAATACATCCTTAGTATGTTAACTCTACTGGAAAGGAAAAGGAGTGCATAGCAACACATGAGCCACCTCTGCCACATCTGTTTCAAAATCCAGTCCCAAATTAACTTTTTGTTCTGTAGACAGTGTTTCTTTATAAAGTTCTTTTCTCATGTAGACTAATAAAATATCCTTTTTATAAATTTTATATTAAAAATTATAACTATTATAATAGTTTCTACATTTTCAACATTTTATAATATTTTGTGCCAAAATAATTTTTCAAGTGGAAAGGTTTTAAATTTGAAACAGACTGTCACCTTGTCAGGTTAGATTTCCCTATGTTAGGTCACTGTACCCAGAACACAGGCAAAACATTTTAACTATAAAATCTTTTCTCTGTAGTGGAATAGGGCTTAGGATATAGTTCAGTGGCAGAGAACTGGCACAGTGTGTGTAGCCCTGGGTTTAACTGTCAGAGTAACAAAAGAAAAGCTCTTTTTCTTTATAGGTATAATTTTCCTCTTTTATTTATTTATTTTTTTTGCGGGACCGGGGTTCAAACTCACAACCTTGCACTTGCCAGGCAGGCACTTGTGCCACAGAGCTATCTCCCCAGCCCCTTACAGGTATAATTTTCTTATGATTCTCCTGGTCTGAACTCACCAAAGTTGGATCCACGACTGGTGAGAGTAGGGTAGGCAGCAGCACCAGGGGATGCAGTGGGTGCACCAGGAAGAGACATAGGGCTGAAGGACGATGGAGTCTGGAAGCTGCCTACGCCAAACTGGGAAGAACGAGTCTTAGCTGTAGCCTGTGTAGCAACCTGCTAAAAAGAGAAAGGATAAAGGGCAACAAATAGAACACTAACACCACTGTGCAGACCATTTCTATGAGTCAACATTATCAGCCACTGTGTTCTTCTAACTCAAGCTCGTCACCATTTCTAACTGCATTACTTCTTCTGATTAACTATCTCTCTTATGACACTTTTTTAGGCAGATGAGATAAAAGGACAAAGAATAAAGGTAAGTTGTGAGAATTAAAATATTTTATAAATTTAAGTTACATAAAGCTAGAGGCATTACTAATATACTGTGCATCTTTTAATATTATTACTTGAAGTTCTAGAGATTGAACCCAGGACCTATGAATATAGTAACATAGCCTTTTTGTATTTTGAGACAGGGTCTTGCTAAGCCATCCAAGCTGAGTTTAAACTTGCTATCCTTCCTCACCCACAGATTGTGCCATCATGCCTAGCACTCTGTATTCTTTTATTACTCAATGTGTTCTGCATTCTTTTACTGCCAATGTCTATCATTTTTTAACAAATAGTTTCTCACCAGGTTATGTCCTTGCACTGTGAAATATTTGGGAAAAGGCAAGAAAATAAACATTATTCTCAGGGCCGGCGAGATGGTTCAGTGGTCTAAAGCGCCTGCTTAGGAAAGCTCAGGCAACTGCAGGGACTGCGGTTCGATTCCCGGCACCACATGCTGCGCCAGCCCCTACCACCAGGGCAGGCTGAGCCAGCCACAAAATAAATAAAATAAAGAAACAAACAAACACAACAAGCAAACAAACAAATAAATAAAATTTAGAAAAAATAAAAAATAAACAAAATAAACATTATTCTCAACTCCATAACCAGCGACAGATTATTTTACATAATTAATTCAAAGTTTTATATCCCTAATTGATTTGTAAAGTTATGTGTTAAAAACCACTGTGCTCTCTTCCACTGTGGTCTGCTCTCACTCTGCAAAATGTACTCCTCCTAACTGGCGCACACTAGTTCTGCAGAGCATGTTTGTTTTAAGCATGTCTCTTTTCCTGCCATTAATAAATGTAAAACCTTGCTACCTTTAAAAAAAAAGTGTTGAAAATCTATTAAGAGAAATTACTCTTTAGCCTGCATATTCATTTTTCATAGTTCTCGAATATATACTGGTGTTAAACTTCTTTAATTCAAAAAAATCCCTCACTCCAAAAATAGTTTGCACTCATGAGGACAGCCATTTTCACCTCTTAAAAGGTGTCATGACTTGTGTAGACATCTATGAACACCACCTTGATTCTGCCACAGCAAGCTTTTTCTTTTAATATTTATGTATTTGGTATAGGGTCTTGCTATGCAGCTCAGATTCATAGTGATCATCCTGTCTCAGCCTCCCCAGTGCAGGGATTACAGTCATGCACCACCACACCCAGTTTTGGTGGCCAACATGGCACACCCAGGGTTCTGGGGCTGGCACAGCATGTTGTACCGCGTATCAAACCTAGATCCTTGCACTTGCCAGGCAGGTGCTTAAAATGACAAGCTGCCTGCTCAGCCCTGCCACAGCAAACTTACAGAGAGTGGCAACTCTCAGAGAAACAATAAATCCTTTAATCATATGAAACCATAGAGGTAGGCCTTAGTTTCATGACAGCAGAGTGCAATGTCCTCCCTAGCTGCATGTCTGTACATTTTACACAGCTGAGATCATAATGCATATGATAATTTTAGAGCCCTTTTGTTGCTGATTTTTTACTTAATAAAATATCACTTACAAATATACAGTAAAGAGTATTTGCTTTTTTTGTGTAATTACATCTGGATACAAGGGTTTTTTTTTTTCCTTTTATAAATATATGTCACCACATATAATTAGTAATTTTCTTCTGTTCCTATGTTATGCATGTTAATCAAAGAGTAAACTTCTTAGAATTTACTCCAAGGTAGATCTGAGAATCAAATCTCCAAATGTTCTAAATTCTAACTAAAGGTCATTATGTGAGAAACATGGACCCTAATGAGATTTTTCAATCATTAGTAGTGTTTTAGTTATCTAGCTGCTCTCAGAAAACCAAAAATTATAAGTTGGAAGATGAAAATTAATCACTTAACAGTTTATTCCAAGCCTCACTCAGGAGGCATGCTAGTTTACACACTGATTATCGCTTGGACAGCTGTCATTGCAACGAGTCAATTCCTGTATTAAATAAATTTAATAAAACTGTTGATTTTATATTTCCTTTATAAGGGGTCGAGGAGATAGCCTAGCGGCATAAGCACCTGCCTGGTAAGTGCAAGGTCTTGAGTTCAATCTCCAGCAACGCAAAAACAAAACAAACGAAGAAAAAGATAAACATTTACCACATATTATCTTATAAAAATCAATGGAAAACTGTGAAATTGTTATCTTGTATTTAAATAATTAGGCTGGTAAGTGATTAAGCAGTTATCTAACAGAGACAACAATCATGCATATGGAAAGAAAGCCCAAACAAAAACTAATACACAGGGATGAGACAAACAAGCTTTACCTGGGCAGAGAAGCCTGAGCGGGTACTAGGGGTCCAAGCTGGGGCTGCTCCCTGGGAAGGGTTGGAGTGGCGGGAAATCTGGGCCAACATCTGCCCTGTAGAAGATGATGGCTGGACAATGGTGACAGGAGGGGCCAGACCACTATTCCTAAGAGTGAACAAATGGTGAAGTGAAGGATTAAAGAGATGGATTCATCACAGAATCTAGGAATCAAAGAACAAACATACTATTCCTAGGTCCCCTGGACTTCCTTGTATTTACGGAAAACTTAATAACAGAATTTGGAAAAAACAAGAGGGACTAACAGCCACATACTGACCAGAACACACAAGGATGGAACCTAGAACATCACAATAGGAAAGGTGCAAAGAAATAGGAAAAAAAAAAGCAGCTCCTCTGCTCAATCTACTCCTTTGCCTGAAATAACCAGAGAAAGCAAAGAAAGAATGAAAGTTGGATTTAGCAATGGAATTCCTCAAGGCCCTAAAAAGCAGCACACACATATGGGGCTCACCTGAAATTCTCAGCCGGCCGGGGATTAGGAGGGAATGAGTTGCCCTGGGAGAATAGCTGTTGGGTGGCAGGGACAGTGCTGGAGGAGATGCCTTTACTCTGATCTGTGGACCAAAAGAAGTGGGGGGGG